>JAGFNQ010005070.1:267020-288171 GCA_024364735.1 Boesenbergia rotunda | reverse complement strand
GTTAACTGAAATTATTAAAAAAAATCATTTGATAAAGAAAGGTAATCAAAATAAATATTGGAAGTAATCCAAAATAAATATGAGAATGTCATTGACTGAGATAGAGATATAGCCTTAACCTAACCAAAGATGATCAAAATGGCCTAGTATTGACTATGAATATAGGAAGTCAATGGAAGGATTTGCATCGAACTGAATGGTGGCATAGGATCCTTGAAGCCTTACTTCAGACAATTGGGATACTTGGCTTGTTGTGCTCTAGAAATAAGATTGACTGATTTGATAAATGATCTATTCCTAACTCATGATTAAAAAGGATATACAATTTAGTAAAAAGTAAAAAATTTGAAATGCGATTTGAGAAAGACCTACACTTGTTGCATTCATATTGTAGAAACTTTTAAAGCTTCCTGTAGCTAAAGCCAAAAGAATATCCCATTGAATAAAACTAGGCATACAAACAAATCTAATGATCCATGGATAATGATCAAAAGGTAAGGACCAAGTGGAAAATTGAAGAAATTTGAATAACTAAGAAAGCAAGAAAGAGGACTGCCAGCTATTGTAAAATACACTTAATTAATAAATAGTTTTTTACCAAAAAGTGTATCAAAGAATTGGTAATTACTAAAAGGAGCATCATGCTTTCTTTTTTACCAGTGGGCGCATCCCATATAGTGAACTTCCTATTATACCCCTCCCGCCAAGTGATGGCTTTCTCAATTCACATTTTCGAGACTTCCAAACCACTTTATAGTAAAATATTAATTTGTGGGTCAGATGACCATGGATTATAATTTTTCATCTCTTAGCACAACGTCAATGGTATTGTCGAAGGTGGCGGACATTGTGCTATCGTCGTGAGCTCATCCCCCAAATCCGTCCCCCCAACCAAAACCTAGGGAAGTCTCCTAAGTGTTTGTGTGTGTCCCAGAGGCGGCTGTAAGTATTAACGTTAAATTCCAGACTGCTCGGCACTATCCAAAATAGGGGTTAGGGTTTCTGCAAGGCTTATATTTTTGATAATGGCAGGAGAAAGTTTTGTGGTTGTTTAGTGTCTTCTTCCTTGGCATTATCCAGCAAGGTATGTTAGCGATAGTCTTAGGTCAAAACAGCAGAGTTTGTGCACATGTTTAAACTTATTTTTGCTGAATAAATTTGTAATGTATAAAAACTGTAGGTTAGATGACTTTGGAAAAAAATTACATTGGTGCAGTGTTTTAGGACACTTTAAATATTTTTTTGAAGCATTTCAAATTTTAAATGATCGACACATTGCGAAGATCAAAGAGTCGCCCTTCAGTATTTTCTTGGACATACGAGAATTGCAGCATATCCATGAATTTTGGTGAATATATTCGAAAGTTGGGATTCAACCTCGCAAGTTTTTAAATTCTCAGGTAATAGTTTTAGTTATGAATTGTAAACAATATCTATAGTAAGATAAAACAGGGATAAAGATGGCCTGAAATGATTTAATTTCTTGCATTTCACTCATTTCATTTCAGGCCACGTTGGGCCTGAAATAAAATATTTCAAGCCCAAAGTGAAATCATTTGAAGGCTATATTCTTGATGATAACTAAATATTTTAAATGTTTTAGGTGTACCGGTTGCATTCACCAGACGAGATATTGCTTTGTTACTGGGTATAGTGGACCGTGGTATTTCGGTCCCTATTAATTCAACTAAAGCATCGGGTGACCTCTATCTTACTTACTTCTCAAAAGAAAAACCTACCAGAACAAGAATTGAGGAGTTACTTAAATATTATTCAAAAAGTGTTGAATCAGAGGATGATGTTTTATTAGTGTGTAAATTCTATATTTTGTATATATTTTTTGTGTTTTATTTTCGTCTAGTATATATAAGGTCCCTCTAGGTCTTGTAGATATAGTAGATGATTATGAGAATCTTGCTAGATTCAACTAGGTGGAAGCTATCCATCAATTTTTGTCTCCACAATTACCTAAGATTGGGGACTTATTTTCATCAACTCAGGGATACCAGACCAGCACCAACCTCCCTTACCTAAAGGGGTTTGCTGGGCTTTTGGCAGTGAGTAGAATTTTCTTGTTAAATTTTATAATATTTTGCTGTCATTAATGTATTTGGCTGGAAAACTTAGTGTAGGCATGGTTTTTGGAGCATGTACCAATTCAAAAACCATACAATGTTGAAGGATCCCGAATAAATAAGTGGAGGAATATTCCTTCGCATATTAGTCGGGTGAGGGCCTTTGTCGACCGACTGTCGCAGGAAGAGGTAATTATTCTAAACTGTGATCTATGTTAGTTTGATATAGAAGCAGTAACATTTGTGTACTTGTTAATTGACAGGTCATTGTAGAAATAATTTCTAACATACATGAGAACAATATGTTTGAGAACCTTGATACCGGTGATGACATTCCACGGCTAATGGAGACATCGTAAGGAGATGACACAGAAGATATAAGGCTATGTGGTGAATGCATTCTTAAACACAAGCAAATCAAGAAGCTAACAGAGGAGAATATTTGTTTGAATGAAAGGGTTAAAGAATTACTTTCAATAATTGAAATAAAGGGCATGGGGGCTCAAGAAAGCTATCCTGTAGTCGATCCTCTTTCTGATCTAGTATATTGTAGAACAAGGAGAGGACGTGACCGAACTCGGTATGGTTACAGGGATACTCCAATTGACAGTCCAGTATGACACCAACTATTACCAAAGGGGAAGCGGAGCAAGAAACAAATATCAAATGTCATGGACAAGGGAAAAAGAAAAATTAGTGAGGAGGATATGGATGAAGTAAGAGAAACCATAACTGTAATGGAAGTCATGTCTGAAGAAGATACAGAGGAGGAAACAAGAAGGACCTCTGAACTATACAAAATGAGGCAACAAGGCATTGATGCATGTGATTTACTTTCATATAAAATACCTCAATTTTTATTGAATTTGGTCATTAATTAGTTTTTTAAAAATGTATCGATGTAGTTTGTGAAGAAGCATTTTATGAATTCAAAGAAAAAAATCAAGATAAAGAACTGGCCTACCTGATAAATAAATTGGAGAACATAAAGTAAGTTACGAAATACAGTTTAGTTAATATATCTTGTTCTTTAATATATAATCTTATCAATTTACTTGGCAGGTTGGCATCTAAATTTATTTGGGAGGATGCACCCTTTGTTTTGAATTTGCATTCATTCTTACAAATCCTCAATGGAGAGGTTTTTACAAAAGGCGAGGTAATTGATTCCTTTTGTAAAATTTTATTTAGGGGAGCATTCACATGTGGTAGGTTATACAACAAGTCAATATATTGTTCAACCTTCTCCATAGTAAGTGATGTAAATGAATTTACAAGATAGATTGTAGAAGACCTAATATTATGATTTGGCTACTAATAATTTCTGTATGCATTTTTTTAGGCATCAATAAGATTGTCAAGAAAGTTTTCCCTGCAACAAGTGATAAAGATTGAAATGATAGAACAAGGATTTAGATATATTTTAATACCTTTGTGCAGTGATAATACACACTTTCAATTGTTGGCGGTGGATACAGAAGCCATGACTTTCAATCATTTAAATTCTCTTGCTAGTGGCCGTAAATATAAGAATGAATTTGACTCAGCGGTGAGTAACCTTTATTCATATATATGTTAATCATTTTGTCTAAAACATCATTCATGGTGATTATTAAAATCATGATATATTTTACAGGTAAAAGAACATAAACAATATAGTCGCGAGGAACTTACGACTATTCATCCATATCTACAAAGCCATCATCCCTTGGACAATTGGCCTCCGTCAGTCAAAAATGTCCCCAACAAAAACATAGGTAAGTAAATGGGGATGAGTTTAAAAATATGAAAGTATTTTATATACCCACTTATTGAATTAAAAAAAATACTCTATTGTTATTTTCAGTGTGGACTATGCCTTTTTTGTGATGTAATACGTTCGATGTCTCCTATATGATGAGAAGATGAATTTCAAACAAGGAGACATGAGGAAAATGAGATTTGATCTAACAGTTAATATTCTGATGGACATGTTTTGTAAAACATGAGAGTAAATATCGACATATTCTTGTCAAAAAAATCCTTTGCTGTTGATTGAGCTCCATTTGTATGGAAAATTCTGATTATGTAGATGTTGTCATATGAATATAATTGATTGTCAAGAAAAATAAAATAATTGTGTGATGTTGATTCACCTCCAGTTGCTGCAATGTTGTGTGCCAACTGATACGGTAAGATAACATAACTGATAATGATTGGAACTAAGGTTGGACACCAGAAATAATATCTCTTTGGTTAACTCTAACTAGTGATATCGAGTATGGAGTTACAACACTCGTATTGCAACAAAAATTGAAAATATGACTTCATGATGTGCAAGGAATCGAAATTTCTATGCATTTTATATTTAGGTAGTATCCAGATTTTGTCTACGATACATTCAATAAACTTGTTTGAAGTTTAATAAACTGTAAGACTGTATTAATAAAAATGAAAAATTAAATAAAATGAGAGGATTTGGTCACAACTTGTAGATATATATTGAATTTTATTCTATAAATCAATATAATATTTAATTATAAAATTATTTTAAAATAGGGATAAAATCTGGAATCCAAGTAGGGGCTGAAATCACTTGATTTCAGGCCCACCGTGGGCTTGAATTCAAGTGATTTCAGGCCCACGGTGGCCCTGATATCACATGATTTCAGGCTCACACAGGGCCTGAAATAACTTGATTTCAAGCCCACCGTGGGCATGATATCACTTGATTTTAAGCCCACCGTGGCCTGATATCACTTGATTTCAGGCCCACCGTGGGCCTGAAATATCTTCATTTCAGGCCCCACTAGGGCTTGAAATAACTTGTTATCAGGCCCACTTTGGGCCTGAACAGGTATGAAAGACCCTCTGATTATCACAAAACTCATCTGATATCAGGTCCAATATTTTTTGACAAATAATATTAATTCACGCCCAATATCCTTTTGCAACATAACTATTGGTATATGGTTTTCAGAAATCCAAAGATCCTAGGTCCATCAGTGGGTTTGGGTGGAAACCCACTGATAGACCTATAGAGTATCCTTTTGCAACATAATGTAGTAAAATTAGAGGTTTGGACACCAAAAATACCATCTCCTAACTCTACTCTAACTATTGGTATAGGGTTTTCAGTAATCCAAAGATCCTAGGTCCATTTGTGGGATTGGATGGAAACCCACTGATAGACCTACAGAGTATCCTTTTGCAACATAATGTAGTAAAATTAGAGGTTTGGACACCAAAAATACCATCTCCTAGCTCTACTCTAACTATTGCTATAGGGTTTTCAGTAATCCAAAAATCCTAGGTTCATTAGTGGATTTGGGTGGAAACCCACTGATAGACCTACAGAGTATCCTTTTGCAACATAATGTAGTAAAATTAAAGGTTTGGACACCAAAAATACCATCTCTTAACTCTACTCTAACTATTGGTATAGGGTTTTCAGAAATCCAAAGATCCTAGGTCCATCAGTGGGTTTGGGTGGAAACCCACTGATAGACTTACAGAGTATCCTTTTGCAACATAATGTAATAAAATTAGAGGTTTGGACACCAAAAATATCATTTCCTAGCTCTACTCTAACTATTGGTATAAGGTTTTCAGTAATCCAAAGATCCTAGGTCCATCAGTGGGTTTGGGTGGAAACCCATTGATAGACCTATAGAGTATCCTTTTGTGACATAATGTAGTAAAATTAGAGGTTTGGACACCAAAAATACCATCTCCTAGCTCTACTCTAACTATTGCTATAGGGTTTTCAGTAATCGAAAAATCCTAGGTCCATTAGTGGGTTTGGGTGGAAACCCACTGATAGACCTACAGAGTATCCTTTTGCAACATAATGTAGTAAAATTAGAGGTTTGGACACCAAAAATACCATCTCCTAACTTTACTCTAACTATTGGTATAGGGTTTTGCAACATAATGTAATAAAATTAGAGGTTTGGATACCAAAAATACCATCTCCTAGCTTTACTCTAACTATTGGTATAGGATTTTCAGTAATCTAAAGATCCTAGGTCTATCAGTGGGTTTGGGTGGAAACCCACTGATAGACCTATAGAGTATCCTTTTGCTACATAATGTAGTAAAATTAGAGGTTTGGACACCAAAAATATCATCTCCTAGCTCAACTCTAACTATTGCTATAGGGTTTTCAGAAATCCTTTTGCAACATAATGTATAACCATTATAGTATTAAAAGATTATTTAAACTTATACAATTATTTAAAAGATTACCCCTACAAATATAAAATTTAAAAAACAAGGAAAAAATAATAAAGTTAATTTTTTAACTGAAAAACAAATTTCAGTTGATGTTGGGCCTGAATATCTCACATTTTAGGCCCATGGTGGGCCTGAAATCATAGAAATTCAGACCCACAGTGGGCCTGAATATCTGTTATTTCAAGCCCACGGTGGGCCTGAATATCTCTGATTTCAGGCCCACGGTTGGCTTGAATATCTCTGATTTCAGGCCCAAGGTGGTTCTTAAATATGTTTATTTCACAAACTTCAAAAATACATATAAATAAAAAATCAATAAAATGATAAATAAATCAGAGTAATGTATGACCAAGGAATAATACAGATGTTATATCGTTGAGTTATAAAAATAAATGTTATATAGATGTTATATCTTTTAAATACAAATAAATATAACTCAAATTAATAAGTAATACATATACAAAATAAGCCTGTGTTGGGCCTGAAATCCTATTATATCAGGCCCAGCAGTGATCGAGGTTTAAAGCGTGCTCGGGATCCTAGTCGTAAGCAATCGTCTTGTAGCTCCTGTTTTCTTGGCATTTGAAGTTCTAGCGTGCTTTCGTCAATTGGAGTCGTGTGGGCGACGTCCTCCTCATCGGACTAGTGGAAATGTACGTACCCTCACATTTTGTTTTTCTTTTTAGTTTTTGCTTTTGACTAGGGTTAGCGATAGTCTTAACTAACTGACCAAATATGAGGAGGCTCTTTTTGAACGAAATCTAAGTGTTATATTTGTTTGTGTCAAATATTTTTTGTTTGATGGTTGCTAAGTTCGGGATGGCTCCAAAAAGATCATCTTCAAAGCAACCAGCTTCCAAAAAATCGAAGAAACAGCAAGGCCCTGGTGGAAGTAAAAAAAAAAACAGTTGACACAAGGAAAAAGGAAATTGTGTACCGACTATACAAGTTTTGTCAACAGAGGTCGAACTAAACGAATGAACTGGAAAAGTAGCCTTTGCCATTTCCAAAATTTTATTGGTTCAGTTCCACCCACATCAGCATAAGAACAGTTGCTTCGAGATACACCCTTTTCTTGGGTCCTCAACCTCCCTAATAGTTCATGTGTAAGACTCCAGGTTCAGAATATGTTTGATAATTGGGATGAAGAAGAACATAGCCCTATATTCCATGGGAAAAAATTGAAATTCACAAAGGTTGATATATCACTTATTCTAGGGCTCCCTGACAATGGAGAGATAGTCCAACTTGATTTAAACGAGGTCCCCAGCTCACTGTACAAGCAGTATTTTGAAGAGTCAAGTTGTTCTGCCAAGCATTTGGAGAAACTGATAATGAAGTCTACATCCAATGACAAGCTCTACTGTCAGTTGTATATACTCTATTTTTTCTACAGTTCTATTTTGTGGTACTAGCAACATACTTATCATTCCTACCCTGTCACTAATTGATTGCATAGATGATTTTGACAACCTACCAACCTATAATTGGTGCAATGCCGTCTACAATTTCATGGCTCCTCAGTTGGATTCCATTGGAAAGGAGGTTACACTGAGGCATAGACCACATGTAGGTGATTCAACCCAAATGGGCAAGGCTCCCTTGCTCAAGGGATTTCCAAATATTTTGGCTATAAGTTAGAGTACATATACCTGCTCATATATGTTATGATGGATATTAATTATAGAATATAATCATGTTACAGGTATGGGTGAGTGAACATATTAGTATTGCTGCTCTAGAACATCCTCATAGATTGCCAAGAATACTTTGCTGGACTTGGCCTAAAGCCCATGTTAGAGTATCAAGAGGATGATAGACCGTGTGACTACAAATTTAATGATTGTTGATTTAATTCCAGCTGAGTTAGAGCTTGATTTGGTACCTCACTACTCTCCTCCAACTGAACCACTTGAGGTACCCTGTGAGGTATTACAGCAGGCAGCAGAAGGAAGCCAGGCAGCAGAAGGAAGGCTACAGGCCTTAGAAATGGAAGCCTGCAATCTATATATAGAAAAGCAAGAACAAATTGATACCTTACAACAACAATTAACTATAGCACTTAAAAGTTTGGAGGATGTTAAAATTGACAGGGCAACAACCATCAGTGACAAGGATCAAATAATTGCTCAGAGGGAAATAATAATTGCGGAGAAGGAGTCTCAACTTAAACAAAAAGATGAAATCATTGCTGAAAAGGATACAATAATTGGTGACAAAGATTCCCAACTTAAAGAACAAGATGATCACTACAAAAAAATGGTAGCTGTAAGAGATACGATCATACTTCAGGCTAACCAGAGAATCATGAAGATGCATAAACAATTAGAAAGCAAATGGTCAGATGAAGCTGAGCCACTTCCTAAAAAAAGGAAAATAACTCAGGTCAGACCAGCCTACAAGGCCAAAGGCAAGGGCAAAGAAGTTGTTTAGGATGAGGATGAGGATGAGGATGAAGATGAAGATCAAGATGATGAGGCTCCAGCCCCATCAATATCACAAACTACAACGCAGACAACAACATCTGCCACCTCAACCCAAACAAACATATCTGAACAATAGGCAGCTAAAGCAAAAGAAATTCAAAAGGTGAAAAGCAAAATCTTGAAAAATGCCACGACATTTTTTAAGAAGAATAAAGATGCAAAGATTGCTGAAACCTTATTAAAGCTTAGTAAATTAAAGTGAGTTAGTTGTTATTGCGATTGCATAAATTTGTAAAACAATTATGATTATTCTCATTCATTAATAAAATTTATTCGTTCACCTTCTTATTAAGTTGCTTATATTATGTTCATGTAGGTATCAGAATAATCCAGCATGATCTAATGGAACCTTTTCATTAGATATGCAATCATTTTTAACAATATTTGATTGGAATGACTACACCACCTGGGATTGCATAAATACATACTGGATAATTCTTGTAAATGAAGCAAAATCCTATAACTAACCATACCACCCCTCCATATTCTCTGGGGTGGGGTTAGATGTAAGTCAATTAACAAGTTATTTATTTGTTTTTTTCTAGGATTTAGTCGACTAATACTTCCTTTTTAATAAACATAGGAACTGTTTGAGGTGATTCACGCTGCAGCATTTGAACAAACAATTGCTACTGATATAGATAAGTCAATTAGATATATCATCTATCCTCTAAATAATGCAGATGATCATTGGCATCTAATGATTATTGACCTCGAGGAAGGTAATATCCATCATTATAATTCTCTTGGCGCCACAAAAGGGTACACTGCTAAATTTGAAAAAAATATAAGTTTTCTATTTCATATATATGATGGATCGCTTGGTGTGCTAGAGGGGGGGTGAATAGCAATTCTCAAATCCCTTTCTTGCTACACGGTTAGTTGCACAGCGGAATATACAATAAAACAATAACAAAATCACTAACCAATTCTAACACGGACGATTTACTTGGTATCCACCCCGGATGGGTGACTAATCCAAGAATCCGTCAGTGGATCACTCCCCGGATAACCTCCGGCTAGTCCTTGTCGCTCCTTGTGGGTGGAGAAACCTATCCACAGCACCTTGACACGATCTGGACTCAAGAGACTACTAACAAGCCTTAACCAAGCTTGTTTCGTCAAGAGTCACAGCTCAAACCGAGTTCTCTTTAAATAGAACTCGTGCTGAAAACCCTCGCTGGCAGTCGACTGCTCCCAGGGCAGTCGACTGCCCTACTCAGAATTCGACCGTTAGCACTCCAACGTTCGAAGTCTGCCAGCTCACCAGCTGCTACCAGTCGACTGCTCCCAGGGTAGTCGATTGGTCCCTTACTAGTCCTAGGTTTACACTCCCCGAGTACAATTCACTCCGCACTCAACCCCTAGGACTTCCCGAGTATAGTCACACAGCACTCGTACCCTCACGACTCGACTGACTCCTCCTCCACAGCCTCGACTGTTGCCTTCGCGCCTTCTTCATCTTCAGCTCCCATCCCTTGGATGCACGCAAGCCTCCAGCTTGCCTCCATGTCATCCTTCACGCATGCCTCGAAGTCCGCGGCCATCAGCTCATCGTCCCTGCTTTCTAAGGTCCCTCAGATGCGCACGCAAGCCTCCATCTTGCCTCCATGCCACCCTTCACCGTACTGAGGTCGTCCAGTCTATATGTGTAACCTATACAACCTGCACACTCTACATACACATATGAGATAACAAGGGTAAACCTAACTTAAACCCTTTGCCCAAACATCAAAACACTTGGTCACTCCGGACCACAGATTGCCGCAACAATCTCCTCCTTTTTGATGTTTGGTAATACGTTTAAGTTAGGGAAACAAGATAGTAGTCAATAGCAAAAATAATGTTAAATAAATGCATATGCAATGCAACACTGGATCCTATCCCAAGGCATTCTACACCTAACCCTCCAAGTTAGGACTTTCTCACCAAAATGGGCTTTTTAAAGCTTCTCCCAAGCTCCCCCTACATTGGACTTACAAAGGTTTTTTAAGAACCTCTCCAAGGTTCCCCTTACACCAAGAATGGAGCAACCATGCTCCCCCTTAATCTTAGCTCCCCTTAAACCTAGGGTTTCTAGCAAAGGTAAGTTTGGTTTCCCAACATAAACTCAAACTTCTCCCCCTTTGCCATACATCAAAAAGACCCCAATAATATCTCAATTATTGGTTTTTTTAATCCCTAATGATTCTAAACACAGTGTACTAAACCCCCATACACTTGTTTCCCTTCATTTGGACTCAAAACCAGCTGCTGATACACAAATCAGCCCTGGGCAGTCGACTGCCCCTATTTGCAGTCGACTGATACTCTGAATATCAGTTTTCTGGCCATTTTTCAGCAATGCGCCAGAAATTTCACAAATCTCCAAAAATTGCCAAATTTCATGGAGAATATTGTGGTGCCCATACCTACTTGGGAAAAATACATTTCACCATGTATCTATCATGGTTCCCAAGTTGGACACAAAACCCAAAAATTTCATGAAAATTAAGGCAAATAAGGAGGCAACCTCCCCCTTAACCTATGCCATCTCCCAATTTCCATTTTCCAAGGTGAAGTTCTACCCAACTTAACACCCTAACACCAATTTAGGTTCTATCCAACCTAACAACCAAGTTCTTCTCCCTTGGCCACCATTAAAGGATTGCCCCCAAGCAACCTTATCCCTAGTGCCAAAAAGAACTCAACAAACCCCTTAAACAATCCTAAGAGTTTGCAAGCACATTTGCTAAGATATGTCCTATCCTAGAAAAATATGATTTGATTAAGATTATCAAATGTGCTTGACTTTGGTACGACTTCCAATTTCCTCAAAAGATTGACATTTTGTATTAATCTTGAACTGTATTTATGATTCCTTGTGTTTGTCAATTCTAACCATCATCAATTTACACAAGGAATTGCCCCCAATTCTCTCCTTTTCCATAGATGTTCTCAATATGATCAACTCCTCTCAACTATCAAAAGATTATCATCCAATATCATCTAATGACTTTTTAAACTATATAATATCCAATCATGACATAAAATCCCACAAGATAGCATGACACTTTCCTATGATTTCAATCTTGCAATTTCTGATCATCTAATATGTCATTTCTCACTTAATCTAATGGATCAGTCGACTGCTCCCAGGGCAGTCAATTGCGAAAACTCATAGAATGTTTTTGGGCTCTGACCAGTCGACTGCCCCTGGGGCAGTCGACTGATACCTGAATTTTAAGTTTTTCAGTCGAATTTCAGAAATCCCTAAATAATTCTACAAATCTCCAAAAAATCTAAAATTTTGTGGGGAGATTTGTGGGGCCAATGTCTACTTGGGAAAAATACGTGTCCAAACAAATGTATTCCGGATCCCAAAATTGGCACGAAACTCAACTTATCCTAAAGTGTATCATTGAAACTCATCCCAAAAGTCTCAATTGTGATTTCTCCTCACTGTCTCTTCTTATCCTTGATTATAGTTCATTTTTATTAGTGAATTATATGGTATTCACACATTAAAACCCAATTTTACCCAAAATAATTATATTTTCATTCTTTTCTCCCTAAATTCCCTTTTTAATGTGCCAAAACCTAGGATTAAGACTTACCCAAGTCTTCCAACCAATTTTTTTGGCACATTTCACCTAATTTCCTAGAAGAAAATTTTTTAAGATTCATTTACCATGAACCCCAAAGGCTCCTAGAGCTCCCCCTTGAGCTCTGAGCCCTAGTCACCTCCCTAGGTAACTCAGCCCACACTAAGCCACACCGGTGAACCTCCGGTGATTTTTGAACTACAACTCTAACCTTCTTAACTTTGGACACCTTGTCTTTGGTTAAGCCACTTTCTTTCCCTTTGGATGACACCCCCTTGCCATCCTTGGACTTACCCTCCTTGCCATGATTATATGCTTCCCCAGCATACCTCTTTCCATTTACTTTGGAGGTCTTAGATCGGTATCTTAACCCCGATCTATCATAGTTGGGTTTTAAACTACCCAACACCATGTCTAAGCCCTTAGATCCAACCGTGAATCTTTCTAGGGCCTTTTCTAATGTATAAAGTCTTGCCCTCAAGGCTTGATTTTCCCTTTCTAGAGTTCTAACCCTAGAACACATATGTCCACCTTGGACATTCCTAGGCCTATCTTCATTTCTAAGCACATTCCTCCCCTTTTTGGGATTAGTGTCATGATCCTTAGGTCTAGAGGTCTTGGGCTCATAATGCATGCTTTTCCTAGGGTTATGATCTACCTTGTTAACCCTAGTCCTATCATTATATCTAAATCCAAAGTTGTGCACAAGTAAGCAGTTTTCATGGTTTCTAGCATGCATGGATGAGTGATTAATTCTATTTTTATCATGCATAGAGAAACTTAAATTTGAATTAAACTTTGGCTTAAGGTTAGAAGTTACCTTCCTTACCTTTGGAGTTTCTCCTTGATGCGGGCTTCTTCTCTTCTTCCTTTCTTCTTTCTCCCATCTCCTCAAGTGCTCCATTTTCTTTAGCTCACCTTTTCTAGGACACTTAGTGTGAAAGTACCCCATCTCTCCACATGTGAAGCATCGGATTTTCTTCCTTTTCTCCTTTTGAGCTTTCTCATTCCTACAACCCATATTAGAATTTAAATGAATAGATTTGGGCTTAGGAATTACCTCCTTTTTACCTAGTGGACACTTATCCTTGTAGTGCCCCTTTTTGTTGCAACCAAAGCATATGATATGCCCTTTTGATTTAGCTTTGGTGGAGGTGGGAATCTTTTCTTGCTCTTGTGGGGATGAGGGTCTCTCCTCCCCCTCAACCCTTGATATTGATACTTCTTCTTCTTCTTCTTCTTCTTCTGACGAGATGAATCCTTTTTCACTTGATTCCTCTACATCACTTGATAATTTTCCTTCTCTTTGGTCTTCTTGGACACTTGAGCTTATTTCTTTGGGCTCTTCTTGCGTCGGGTTCTTATGTACTTCTTCCAATTTCGTCCATAACTCATAGGCATTTTTATACTTCCCTACATCACTCAAGATATTAATAGGCAAAATATTAACCATGATATTGACTACCTTTTCATTGGCCTTTGCTTGTTCTTGTTGCTCCTTGGTCCAATACCTAGGTCGGAGCTTCTTTCCATGCTTGTCCTTAGGGGTCTCGAATGGATCTTCTATCACCATTACGCACTCCCAATCCATGCTGAGCCACATCTTTATTCTAGCTTTCCAATAATCAAAATCTTCATGCTCATACGGTGGTGGTGAGTTTATATCTTCCCCAAGTTTGTCTTCCATCATTCTTCTTCCTCTAACATGTGCTCCCTCGGCGGTTAGTCTGATCAAGAGCGGTCCTTCGCTCTGATACCAATTGATGGATCGCTTGGCGTGCTAGAGGAGGGGGGTGAATAGCAACTCTCGAACCCCTTTCTTGCTACACAGTTAGTTGCACAGCGGAATATACAATAAACAATAACAAAATCACTAACCAATGCTAACACGGGCGATTTTGTAACGCCCGCTTTTTTTTTCTCTTTTTCATAAGCAGCGTTACGTTAATATGCTTAGGGCATGTAGACATCATAAGGCAGCGGAATAACTTTAACTTATACATGCCCTGTTACCATTCTTAACTTAATGACTTAGGAACCTTAGCATATCAACTTTGAACTTAAGCATCATATCATATCATGTCATACGTAACATCATATCATAAGGTTCCACAGGTCATTATTCAGACATATAAGTAACCAAGGTGAAGTTCTAGCATAAACAGTAAACATAAAGTTTCCTGGGCCAAGTCACTACTACACACATGCGTTCTTGCCCTCCTGCTGCTTCCATCATTGTCCCCTTGAATGATCTGCGGTATAAGGAAATAAGACTATAAGCACACAGGCTTAGTAAGACTCTTTCCTACTCACAAAACCATTCATCATTCATCATCTCATAATGAGCACATAAAACATTAACATACTTGGTGCTCTACTTGGAACATAACATCTTACATCGCTTATCGTATACATAGCATGGCATGAACGGAAACATACATAATTCATGGCATAAATCATAAACATAGTAGCATTGCATAATTCATGGCATAAGTCATAAACATAGTAGCATGGCATACTTCATGGCATAACTCATAAACATAGTAGACATGACATAATTCATGGCACAACTCATAAACATAGTGAACATTCTAAGCATGGCATTATTCATGGCATAAATCATAAACATAGTGAACATTCTAAGCATGGCATTATTCATGGCATAAATCATAAACATAGTGAACATTCTAAGCATGGCATTATTCATGGCATAAATCATAAACATAGTGAACATTCTAAGCATGGGATTATTCATGTCATAGCATATGAACATCTTCCTAACATAATCATGGCATAAATCATTCATTCTCATGCATACTTCTTAACATGAACGTAAGCATATCATCTTATCAACATAGCATAGTGCATAACATGAATGGATGCATGAGTGGAATGCATATACATAAGGGATGCTTAACTTTTAAAACATACTTTTAATTTGCTTAAACATAATCATCATAACATCATTTGGGGTCCCCGGCTTGTACCACATACATACATCATAGCGCGCATCCCTAGCAAGTCCGAGGTCGCGAGCCCCAACCTACTAGGGTAAGGACAGCATAGTCGGTAGTCCCCGAACCGAGGCGTTCTTAAGGTGCCCATCCCTGTTGCACAGCTCCGGTAGTGCTAGAACCGTGGACAGCTTCGGTAGTCCAGAACCGGGGCGTTCTTAAGGTGCCCATCCCTTGGACCCATACTTCGGTCCGGTACAAGCCCATACATAAAGTAAAATACTTTTCATGTTTCATCATTCATAAGACATTCATGGCATACTTATCATAGCATAACTTGTTACGGCTCGGCCCGTCTACCGGCCCATTTACCGGTCCTCTCGACCGTCGTACCGTCGACCATCGACCGTGCCGTTTAGCATATTTATGCCTTAAAGACATAAGCATCATCTTTCATTCATCATACTTATCATTCATCATTTTCATTCTTAGACATGGCATATGTACACATCATTCATAGAGCATGGCATACATTCGTATTATCCTAAAACATGGCATATCATTCATAAACATGGCATATCATTCGTAAACATGGCATATCATTCATAAACATGGCATATCATTCGTAAACATGGCATATCATTCATAAACATGGCATATCATGCATAAACATGGCATATCATTCATAAACATGGCCTATCATTCATAAAACACAAATCACATCTTACCATAGGGCCATTGGGACCCTTACTTGAAATAAATCTTAACTTTTACCCTATTAACCCTTCTTGGCCGAAACATGTGGAGTCCCAAGGCAATGTGAAAATTCACATAATCACCATCCATCATCCTTATATCATCGCAACACATAAACATATGCTTGAAGTTAAAGACTCAACCCTAACCCTTGGGTCCTTGGGGTTGGCCGAACCATATGGGGCCTCCAGGGTACTCCAAAAATTCCCAAAAATTATACTTAACCTCTACATATCATAAGGGAACATTAAATAACATTATCATGATTTTTAGCATAATTATAGACCTTTAAAACATGGTGGCCGAAACCCTTAAACTCAGGGTTCTTAGTTTTTTGTTTCTTTCGTGTTGGCCGAAACCCTAGGGTATCCTAGGGTACTCCAAAAATTCCCAAAAATTATAATTAACTTCTAAACATAATAAGGGAATATTAAATAACATTATACATATTTTTAGCATAATTTTAGATCTTAAAAACATGGTGGCTGAAACCCTTAATCATAAAGTTCTTGGTTTTCTTTTCTTTCAACATCAAATCCAAAAACCAACCACTATGTCATACTAAAAATCATAAAAATCATAGGGAACTATTATACCACAGGTGAGGGAGTCTTACATTGGGATTTCTTGATTTTTAGACCTTAAAAGAGAAAGAACATGTAGAGCTCTTGACCCTTGATCCCTCCTTGCCCTTGTACTCTTGTAGAAACTTTAGATCTAGGAGATGGAACCTTGGTGGAAGCTTTTCCAAGGGGAAAGCCCCTTCTTGGTGCTCGGCAAGAATGAGGGGAGGAAGAGTTTCGAAAATGAATGTAATGGGAAGAAGAGGTAACTCCCAAAACCCTCCTTTAATAGCCCATTAAGGAGGTAAATGAAGAGTCTCTCCATGACCCTTCATCTTCTTCTATGCTTTAACCAATATCCACTTTATTTCCTCCCAACAATCACTTGCTAGGTGAGTTGGTTAAGGCTTACATGGTTGTACAAGCGGTCCAAGGTTCAATCCTTGGCTCATGCACCTTTATTTTTATTTTATTTTTATTTCATTTATTTTATTATTTCTATTTCCTAAATTCTGAAAATCCCCCTAAAATCACCCATAATTATGCCAATATTCCTAAATAAAATTCTTTTATATTTATATTAATTTTACCTAATTTATATTAATTTTACCTAATTAATACCCATTTTTGGAGCCCATTTAAAGCTCATTGGTACTTAGTTTTCTCAATTTAAATGAGAAAACATGGATTTTCTAGGCCTAAGTTCTCCATAATATTTCTAGGTCCCTTGGAAAATTATTTAAACATGCTTAATATTTTAAGAAAATATTAAGAGAATTTTCTGGGTCGTTACAATCCCCCATACCTCGTGAAAGTTCGTCCTCGAACTTAGAATAACTCCTGGTACTTGCGCCTCATCTCGTCCTCGCGCTCCCAGGTATCTTCTTCGAACCGTTGACTTTGCCATAGGACCTTGACTAAGGGCACTTCCTTACTCCTCAGCTTCTTAATTTCCCTGTCCAAAATCTGGATGGGTCTGCTCTCATAGCTTAGGTCCTCTTGCACTTGCACCGTCTGTGGCTCGATCACTTGGTCCATATTTGGGATACACTTTTTCCGCAGGGACACATGGAATACGTTATGGATAGCTGACATCTCTGGAGGTAACTCCAGCTCATATGCCACCTTACCGACTCTTTTCAGAATCAGGTACGGCCCCACATAGCGCGGACGTAGTTTTCCTTTCTTCCCAAATCTGGTCACTCCCTTCATAGGAGCCACTTTGAGAAATACCCAATCTCCAGCATTAAATTCCAGTGGTCTACGCCGGACATCGGCATAACTCTTCTGCCGGCTCTGAGCAGTTGCTATCCGTTGTCGGATATTCTGTATAGCTCGGGTGGTGCTGTCTATGACATCCGTTGTGAGCCCCATTTCCTTCTTTTCACCACCCTCATACCAACAAATCGGAGACCTACATCTCCTCCGGGTCGCTGGTGTTCTGCTTTCACTTACTGGCAAGTCATGCAAGTACTGACATGCTGGGCCACATCTCTCTTCATACCGGACCACCAGAACTTCTCTTTTAAATCTTGATACATCTTGGTGGATCCTGGATGCATCGAATAAGGGGTTCCGTGAGCTTCCGCTAGTATTTCCCTTCGAGCTCCGGATCATTAGGAATACATAGACGATCCCTAGGGTATAGTTCCCCCCCTTTTGCGATATGAAAACCATAGCCTTTTCCTTCTAGGATCTCCTGTTTTATTTTCTGAAGACTTAGATCATTATTCTGTCTTTCCAATATATCCCTAAACAGCGTGGGTGATATTGTCATGGTGCAAAGTCGTCCGGTGATGACCTCGACCCCAAAATTAACCATTTCTCTTTCGAGTGGTCGGGATAATCCAAATATAGACATCAAAGTGGCACTTGACTTCCGGCTGAGTGCATCGGCCACTTTGTTTGCCTTCCCTGGATGGTAGAAGATCTCGCAGTCATAGTCCTTCACCAACTCAAGCCATCGGCGTTGTCTCACCTTGAGGTCTTTCTGAGTGAAGAAATATCGCAGACTCTGGTGGTCTGTATAAATTCGACACTGCGCTCCGTACAGATAATACCTCCATATCTTAAGAGCGAAGACCACTGCGGCCAGTTCCAGATCATGAGTGGGGTAGTTCTGCTCATGTTCCTTGAGTTGCTTAGAGGCATAAGCAATGACCCTACCACTCTGCCAAAGTACAGCTCCAAGTCTTAGCTTGGAAGCATCGCTGTATATATCGAAGTTCTGATTATCTCTTTGACATATAATTGGTTGATGTCATCATTAACTGTTGGTGCAGGAAGCACCAGATCGAACCTTGTTTTGATATTGGCAAAGGATTCAAAGTTAAGGGTTATTTGTTGTCTAACAATGCTGCTTGAGAGTGCAGGAAACAAAGTCCTAGCGAAGGGCTGCTAGGCACCTGACGATGGGCTGTCAGGAAACCAAGTCCTGGCGAAGGGTTGCTGGGCGAAAACCAAGTCCTAGCGAAGGGATGCTAGGCACTTGACGATGGGCTGTCAGGAACTCAAGACCTGGCGAAGGGCTGCTGGGCAAAACTCAAGACCTGGCGAAGGGCTGCTGGGCAAAAACCAAGTCCTGGCGAAGGGCTGCTAGGCTAAACTCAAGACCTGGCGAAGGGCTGCCGGGCAAAAGTCCAACTGGAGGAGCCGGTTGGCACCAGGTAAATTCTCCCGAGAGGAGTAGGTGAGGACGCGTTCCCCTTGAGGGAACATTAGGCGTCGGTTCCACCTAGGGCTCCATTTTGGAGACCAAAGTCAGAACCAAGACAGCTGAGGCTGTATAACCTATTATTTTATTGTTTTATTGTGTTTTGGACTAACCCTGGATGCAGGACCGAAGGAACGAGTGTCTGCAGCTCAGAGTGCCTCAAAGGAGTGAGGCAACCGCTGACCAGGGCGCCCGGAGTGTCCCGGGCGCCCCCATGGTGACCACAAAACACAACAAGACAAGAAAGACTTCGACAGTACATACACAGGGCGCCCCCGCTGTCCCGGGCGCCTCCATTGCAAATCAACTCTGTCGCGTCTGTGCTACATGCACAGGGCGCCCCCGCTGTCCCGGGCGCCCCCAGCCAGATTTACCAAAGAAGACTCGGCGCTGCGGATAAGAGTTGGCCGAGTCAACCAGGGCGCCCCCAGCGTACAGGGCGCCCCAGTCAAGACCTTATCCCGAGGTTCAAGGGATAAGTGGTTGACTGCGCTTTGTGTGGATCTGCTGCCACATGGAGGGGCGCCCCCATCGACCAGGGCGCCCCCAGGCCCTATATAAAGGGCCCTCGACCTCCTTCTTCAGATCATCAATCACTGCGACACTTCTGCGCTCTTCTGCTTCCGCGACACGCTCCAGAAATCTTCCAACTCGAGCTGACGACGTCCCGCTGCTCCGAAACTTCGATCTACACCGGACGTCGGTAACAAAGAGCTGTATTTAAAGTTTACTAAACTATTCTTGTTATAATCTTTCTTGTAAACTTTTACGAACTTATAGAATTGCCCACAGAAAACGGTCAACGACCGTGGGCCTTGGAGTAGGAGTCGACCCAGGCTCCGAACCAAGTAAACCGACTGTGTTTGCATTGTTCTGTTTTTCTTTTATTTCCGTTGCGCACCCGCTCTTTTTAAATCCGAACGATTTGCGACATTCACCCCCCCCCCCTCTCTCGCATTTCTCGATCCAACATTAACTCCATGATATAATAATATGCATATGTCATAGTTATATACTTATTTTAATTATGGGTAAACCTAATAATAGTATGCTTCCGAATATTAGTTCTCAGCCCAAGTTACGGATTATATTAGTTGTACGATTATTATAGAATAGGTGAGATCCTACTTATTATATTACCATAAAATAACTTAAGGTAGTCTTATATATTATATATAAGATATCAGTGACCCATAACCTATAATAAGTGTTAACATAATTAGAACCCTACCCTATGCGTCCCTACCTAAGTTATACCATAAGACCTATACCATTAATTATATCAATATTAATATCATGGAACTAATGCTATACGCTAACATAGGTGAGAGTGTTAAAATCTCCTGTGGGTAGGCTACCAGAAAATTTCCTACATATGACTATATTATAGATTATACATAATATCATAAATTATAGTTTCTTTTCTACGCCTATATTATTCTAAATATTTAATTCATAAAATACGATAAAGTATCATTCATCGTTACATATCGTAACGTACTTTTCATCATAAATATCATTCATACAGGCATACCTTAAAATCATAAAACATCTTCCTACTATAAGATATGTACAGAGGTACTTACTTGGAAGCTGCAGGAAGAGGGCTTGATGTGTGTGTAGTGAGATGGTTACTGCTCTGATACCAACCTGTAACGCCCGCTTTTTTTTTTCTCTTTTTCATAAGCAGCGTTACGTTAACATGCTTAGGGCATGTAGACATCATAAGGCAGCGAAATAACTTTAACTTATACATGCCCTGTTACCATTCTTAACTTAATGACTTAGGAACCTTAGCATATCAA
>JAGFNQ010005070.1:0-259523 GCA_024364735.1 Boesenbergia rotunda | reverse complement strand
TTTGTAGATCCACAGCATACTGGCAGAGTATGCAAGCTGCATAGGGCCATTTATGGTCTAAAGCAAGCTTCTCGGAGCTGGAATCTTCGATTTGATGATGCGATCAAACAGTTTGGTTTCATCAAGAACGAAGATGAACCTTGTGTCTACAAGATGGTTAGTGGGAGCACAGTAGTCTTCCTAGTCTTGTATGTGGATGACATACTACTCATTGGGAACAACATCCCTTCGCTACAGTCTGTGAAGACTTGGTTGGGGACTTGTTTCGCAATGAAGGACTTAGGTGAAGCAGCCTGCATTCTAGGCATTAAGATCTATAGAGATAGATCTAAGAGATTGCTTGGCCTAAGTCAGAGTACATACATCGATACGGTATTACACCGTTTTGCCATGCAGAATTCCAAGAGAGGAATTCTGCCAATGTCACATGGTGTGAGTCTTTCGAAGACTCAGAGTCCCTCTTCTAGAGAGGAGAGAGACCACATGGATAAGATCCCTTATGCTTCTGCCATAGGATCTATCATGTACGCCATGTTATGTACTCGTCCTGATGTCTCGTATGCTTTGAGCATGACGAGCAGGTACCAGTCAGATCCAGGTGAACGTCACTAGATAGCGGTCAAGAATATCCTTAAGTACTTGAGAAGGACTAAGGAATATTTTTTGATATTTGGAGGCGATGAGCATCTAGTTGTAAAGGGTTACACTGATGCCAGCTTCTAAACTGACCAAGATGATTACAGATCGCAGTCAGGGTTCGTGTTTTGCTTGAATGGCGGAGCTGTGAGCTGGAAGAGTTCGAAGCAGGACACAGTTGCAGATTCTACAACAGAAGCTGAGTATATTGCTGCATCAGAGGCAGCAAAGGAGGCAGTTTGGATCCGCAAGTTCATCACTGAGCTTGGGGTGGTTCCTAGCATATCTGATCCCGTAGAGCTCTATTGTGACAACAATGGAGCTATTGCGCAGGCTAAGGAACCTCGCTCATACCAGCGGACCAAACACATACTACGGCGATTCCATCTCATTCGAGAGATCATCGATCGAGGAGATGTGAAGATTTGCAGAGTACCCACAGAGGCTAACATCGCAGATCCCTTGACCAAGGCTTTGGCACAGATGAAGCATGATGGTCACACTAGGTCATTGGGTATTAGATACTACAGCGATTGACACTAGTGCTAGTGGGAGATTGTTAGTGAGAGCCCTAGAGCCAATCATATGATGATTACTTTTTGGACTCATTGTATCATATTCTTGTATATATATTTCTTATATATAAAGGCATTTCTTATGGTTATTGTACTTATGTGTATTGGTGCCAAATAACTTAGTATAATAACGTCCTTGAGTAGAAGGTTCTTATCTATATCAATCGATTAGTTGAATCGATAGTGAGAATGATATAGAGAACACTACTCTTAATTATTCCTAGTCAAGTATTAACATTCAAGGACAATGTTAATGCATAGAGACTAGCATGTAGGTCAACATGATGACTTGATCTCACAAGTCATGGATATGAGATATCAAGTTGACACATGGGTATACATTAGAGAATGTATACTGAATGGCCCGCCATGAGAAAGTATCATGGATCGTTATATGAGTGTCATATACTTTCTCATGTGACTATTAGTATGACTATAGTCCTAGACCTGAAGTTACCATAGTTCCCTACATAAGGAGTTACGTACTTTGGCTTCGTCAAACGTCACCCGTAACTGGGGTGGACTATAAAGGCGATTACTGGGTTTGTAACAAATTATGCGGAGGGATGTGAGTAACGTAGATGGGATCTATCCCTCCTATATGACAGGAGTGATATCTTCGTTCTTGATAGAGTAAGACCACTAAGTGCATGGCCATGCCCAAATAAGGCAATATTAGATATTGAGCTTATTTGATTATAGTGAGTCTACTTGGAGATCAAGACATATAGATTGATTTGAGGATGACAAGGTCTATGCCTCATGAAAGATCAATCTAGATATCGAGGATAGAAGGACGTTGTCACATATTGTGATGGTCACAATTATTAGTCACAATGGTGATGTTGGATCTCGACATTCTTGTAACTTGGGGAGCAATGATGTGTTGCTAGATACCTCTCATTGCTTATGTCATTAAATAGGTTTAAGGGCATTGCCAACGTTACAAGAACCTATAGGGTCACACACATAGAGCAATAGATGGAGAATAAGTCCATATGATGGACCGAGAGTAATGAAGTCAAAGTTTGACTTTGGCTAAATATGGAAAGTCCATAAAAGGCAAGTTTGACTTGACTCAAATTAGACAACTTGAGTTGGACTCGAGTTTGATCCAAGTGTTGGATGAATCTAATCATGGGAGAGTAATGAAGTCAAAGTTTGACTTTGGCTAAATATGGAAAGTTCATAAGAGGCAAGTTTGACTTGACTCAAGCCACATCACCTTGACTTGACCAAGTGATGACTTGGCATCATCATCAAGGCTAAGTAACCTCCCCATTTGAATTTTGAATTCAAATAGGGGGTTACCAAAGGTAGTGGCCGGCCACTTAATGGCCAATAATGGCCATTAAATGGCCGGCCACTTAAACACACAAAAGGAGTTTTTGTGTGGGTGTGTGATTTATTCTTCTCCTTATTTGGTTTTGTTTTTTTGGCTCTCCCTCTCCTCTCATCTTGCCGAGACCCCAAGTAGTGCTAGCACACTTTTGGGCTCTCCTCTCCACTCTCTTGCTTGTGTGGATACTTCTAGAGGGTTGCTACTTTGCATCCTTGAGATCCGACACCAACCGAGGAGCGAGCGGGAATTGCGGGGCACGCATCGAAGGTAGTTTTTCTCTTCTCTAATAGATCTAGGTTGTAGATCGGTTTTGAAGCATGTAAACGAGCACTCGTAAATTTTTGAAATGGTTTTCTTCGCTCGGATCCTTTCTATTGGGGCTTTCGGGGTTTCCGCGACGCGAAAAAGCGGTTTTCGCGGCCCGAAAAACCCTACAAACCAAGCATTGACAACCTACAAGAAAAGTGTGCCAATTTGAAGGATTTTTGTATCAAGTTTGAGTTGCAAGAGTTAATTGAAAGTGGAGCATATAATTTCCTTCTTATTATTGGATGTATCAAAGTTATAGAGGCAGTTGGCAGAGAAAAAAAAAAGAAGAAAAAGTTTTGTATCAACAAGTGTAGTGTGTGCCAAGTGGGTTGCAAGAGCTAAAAGTGTATCAAGTGGAGCACTTAGTTCGCCATTATCATGAAAGGTTCCAAGTTGTGAAGTGGTGAAGTTCTGGAATCTAAAGTGCAGATGGCAGAGGAAAAAAAACAAAGAAAAAAATTTCAGCTGCAAAGAAAAATCAGAAAAAGAGAACAGCTGAAAAACAAAAGAAAAGAAAAGAAAAAGACAAAGAAAAATCATTAAGTGGAAGTAAGTGATGAGTTAGATTCTGTGTTTGAAGATGTGAACAAGGAGAAAGTTGTATGCAAGAATGAGTTATTGTTTGAAAGAAGAAAAGTTTCGGCAGAAGTCAGCTTCAAAGTCTGCATTTCAGCTACTGATCATCAACTGATCGATCTTCAGCCCAATCAGTATAGGCCCGGATCGGTCGGCTAACTGATCAGAAGCATTCCAGAACGATCAATATCACTCCAGACCGATCTTCAGTCCAAACAGGCAAAGGCTGATCGGTCTATGGACCGATCAGAAGGGTTGGCACAGAACAGAACACCAAATTCAGTATTGTTTCTCATCCAAATCAGCTTATCCCTACTCACTACAACTCGGAATTCATTAGACGACATCAAAAGAGGGCAAAGTGCATTAAAGACATTTTTGGGTGTCCAAGTCTTCCACTCTCTTACTTTTCCATATTCACTTATCATGCCATATTACTTTCCCATATTTTCTTATCATGCTACATTTCTTTTCTATGTTTCCTTTTCATATCACATTTCTTTACTTCCTTTATTATAATTCTTAAGTATCAAGTTCATTGAACTTTCATTTCATTTCTATCATTTCACATTTCATTAGCTTGTTTGAATAAGCTTTTGTAGATGTGGATCCAAATCAAGAATAATGGTGGAGAGTAGATAATAAGCAAGCCTATGGTAGTGCAAGAATCATGGTTGTGTTGAAGAGAGCTCTATTTCCATCAAGAGCTTAGAACTTAGGAAGAGAGCCACTTTAAAACATCCCTTGCAAGGTTTTTTGAGTTTAATTCATCTCAATGAGTCATGATGGATGAAGTATGCTAAGTTGTTGATTTAAGGACAAGTTTCTAGTCCATTGTGTTTAGATTTTTGAGAATTAACAACCCTAGGTAATTTCCTTTCAATTGCTTGTAACTATGATTGAGACTAATCTAGGGGGATACATCCTTAGTTTACTAGTAGCTTGTGCGAGACGCCCAAGAGTAAGTATGGGGGAGTTGATAACTATCATTTTGTTGATAAATTTAGGCTCTCAAATCCATATTTTGATGCACTTTTATATGCTTAAGTTTGCATTTACATTAAGTTTCATGAATTCTTTAGATTTTGGCTTTTGATTCAAATCTTTCTATATTTGAGATATTTTTGGCATTAATTGTGAATCTAATTGTGTAGGCTTCAGATGATCATGGACCTAGATTAGATTTGGGTCAAACTTGAGTCAGAATTGGATCCGGATCAAAGTGATCAAACTTGGATTAATATGAGTCGTCCGATCAAGAAACGGCTAGATCTGAACCATCGGTCAACTGCTGATTAATCCGAGTTCAAGAGAGAGTCAATCATGACCACTGATCAAGATCTGAAAATTTCATCCAAATCAGAAGCAATTTGACCGTTGGATCAAGCTCAAGAGGATCTAGACCATCCATTCAAAAGAAGGGAAGATTTGAGCCATCCGTCGCAGATCTGATTAATCCAGATCAAGGAGGAGTAGATCTGAGCCACAGATCAAGATCTGGGAAGTTTGGTTCAGATCTGAGAAGATCTGACCGTTGGATGGAGCGAAAAGGATCTCAGCCGTTCAATTTCAAAAGGAATAAGTTTAATTGGGAATTCCCTCTGCCGAGTCTTCATGGTCGCGTCGCGAGTTCGCCAGTAGTAGAGTAGTCGCAGAGTAGCTGTTCTTCCGATTTCTTCACCGTTTTCTTCCTAGATCGCACGGCCACATCAGATCAGTTCGTCATTAAGATTTCAAATCACCAAGGTCGACTTCCAGTTTTAGTTCGTAGCTGATTTCGTCACTGAGAGGAGCAAAGGGGAGGGTTTCGCCAGAGCTCCAATCCACTGATTGATTCATCTGATCGCGGCTGCTCTCATCGAGCGGATCCATCAAAGCTGAAGGAGGGGTTCTCTGGAGGTTCCTGAAAGATTCCGAGCGAGATCGACACTCGAGCGTATCAAGATGGAGCGAGATTGTGGAGTTTCTCAGCTTCTGATCGATCGCGTGACCGGACAGAGGGTTCTCTGATCGGTCACGTGACTGATCAGAAGAGTACCTGATCGGTCGGTTGACCGATCAGGGAGGTAATTTCACAACAGTTGATCCAGGGAGTTTGCCTTCATTGATTTTCGAGTTAGGGGGTTCTTAACTAGACCTTTGGGTGACGACAAAGCGAAATCTTGTTGATAAACTCATTTGATGTTCTAATTAGGATTATGTTGGTTTTTAACATGTATTTCTTAAATTGCTCTAGCTTATTTCCTTCACATCTCAAGTCAAGTTCTTAAGCCAAGTTTTGTTCTAGCTTTCTTTAATCTGCAATTACTTCCTGCAATTAGTTCTCTGCAATTTATTACCTGCAATTAGCTCTTTAAGTTCAATTCTATAGTTTGGCTTTCATTGTTTAGTTGCTCATCTCGTTAAGTTCTTTAAGTTTAGTTCATGCAACTTCTTAATTCTTTACCTTGCTTAGTTAATTCTATTTTGTTCTGAATTGTTATTTCATATTGTCAATTCTCTATCGCAAAAACCCCATTTTATTAGAAAACCCAAAAATCAAACGACACAGACACTTGCAAGCTTGAATTAAACATTCATTCAACTAGTCCTTGGAAAAATACGACCTGAGGCCCCTCTACTACATTTTAACTTTGTTAGCCAAAGGGTTTTCAGTTTTATAAATATCTAAATTTGAGTGCTCATTGTGACACTAGTATTGGGCACCATCACCAATCAGGACGGTTGACCGCAAAACCTGATCCCTCGGGTGCGCCAGGCTCGAGCCAGAGTCAGGGTCCAGTCAATCGGGCTGTGTGCCTCCTTCGACTAGACTTGAGGGGGATGCTTATGACCCCGGACCAGCTTGCGTGTAGCCTGGCCCGGCAGCCTGGCGCCCAGTCAGAAGGAGAATGGGTTAATGGGCTGGAGAGGCCCATCGGATAGGTGGCACTCGGATCCAGGTCCCCGACCGGATGCGTGGCGGCCCACGCTCCCCAGGATTGGCTTGATCGGTGCTCAGACGCTCATACTCCAATACCTCTCTAGGTTTGGCTCCCCGCCGACGCGTGGAGGACCACGCTCCGGGGGTTAGCCCGAGCCAGAGAGGGCGCTACTCGGTATATCGTTACTCAGTGCCCCAGTCGGCACCTCCATCACCGGCCCTCAGTCGGCCGCGTTACTTAGTGCCCCAGTTGGCACCTTCATCACCAGCCCTCAATTGGCGCTCTCCTTCTAAAGGTCCTCAGTTGACCCTAGCATGCAGAACAACCACTCCCTAACATCCGACTACCAGAAGCAGTACGGGGTCGGAGCATGACGGGTGCCACCTTGCCTCAAACGACGGATATTCCGCTGATGGCTTGATCTTCCTGTCATACCTTGCGCCCCCTCCCCCGTACTACGACCACATACACTAGTGTCAGGTCGAGCGGTGCCAAAAGGCGCCAGCCATTAAGTTGACAGTGTCCCTTTCCTTAACCCAGTATGGACTACTTTATCATGCCACCTCTGGACATGCATCACCTTGTCCTCGCTATATGGCAACAGGTGGCAGGCGGGGCAGGAGCTGTCAGTTTCCTCGGCTATATAAGCTCTTTTACTCCGTATTTCTCAGGTACGCTCAATAGTACATTGTTTACTGTTCTATTGCTTTCCATTTGTTGGCCACCGTCGAGTATTGACTTGACCGTTGAAGTATTTGGCCGGGGCCTTTCTCGGCGGGTTCTAACGGTCTCTGTCTTGTAGGTGAGAAGCGATCCAGTTCAGCAGTCAGCCTCAGCATTCTCGTGCCCTTCAGAGGACCATCTCGCAGGAGGAGCATCCAACTCGCTTTGCGACAGGATCACACTTAATGCTCATTGTAATATACGTACTTTCCTCCAAGCTTTTCCAAAGTCGTAATTAACACCCCTTCTAAACCTCCAAGCCATTGGGAGTAAACCAACACAACGGCATTGAGTTACCAAAATTTGCTAGCTCCATGTGCACTATTTAAAATCCTTGCAAATATACTTGTTGCCTATATATTAGTACGTACGTCAAAATTAACATCAAAATAATCTTGTAGAATTCGAGCACTTAATTAAGGAACATCAATAAGATTTCCCCAACATTAATTTTCACTTGACAATGGATCTATTTGTTTTCTTTTTGTTAATCTAGATATCCAAATGGATCCGACTAATCTTGGAAGAGAACGGTTTTCCTCCATTCACTCACCAAATAAATCCAAAAGTATTCACGATAATTAAAAATCCAGTGTAAAGCTAGCTTGTCCTTGCCCCCGACATCATGCAATATCTTTACTAACAAAAAAAAACCTCCTTCATGATCATTAAATGCATTATAACTAAATTAAATGCTTCAACTAAGAAAAATAAAAATCCAAGTGCAGTGGGCGACCTAGAAAATGATATTTGAGCAACATGCATGCAATATCTATAAAGCTTCCAGCTGCTTAATTTCGATGGCTATCGAACCACTGGAAGCAAATACCTAGCTCACTGAAAAGGATAGATCACCGTACCTGCAATTAATTTCCAGCTAGCCAAATATATATGTTATCAAGGATTAATTATCAATATATCTAAATGGCCAAGAATTCAATTATTGCTCAGACTAATGGCCACGTGCATGTGGACGACTGAGAGACAATATCGGACAAGATTGGTTTCTGAGGTGAGGTTAGATGGATGGATGCATCAACTACGCATAAAAAACAATTGAAGTACACACTGTAGGTATATAAAAATTCACTTGATGAAGATGGCTATTGACACATGTGATATGTCTATTGCCTGTACATCCATTCATTTAAAGATATTTAGTTGACTAATGGAGAAGTTATCCCATGATGAAGATGGTTATTGACACATGTGATATGTCTGTTGCCTGTGCATTCATCATTCATTTAAAGATATTTAGTTGTTTCAAAACTAAAACATGGGTGTAATTGATTGTCATTCTTGTAAAGTTAACTGAAATTATTACAAAAAATCATTTGATAAAGAAAGGTAATCAAAATAAATATTGGAAGTAATCAAAATAAATATGAGAATGTCATTGACTGAGAGATATAGCCTTAACCTAACCAAAGATGATCAAAATGGCCTTAGTATTGACATATGAATATAGGAAGTCAATGGAAGGATTTGCATCGAACTGAATGGTGGCATAGGATCCTTGAAGCCTTACTTCAGACAATTGGGATACTTGGCTTGTTGTTGCTCTAGAAATAAGATTGACTGATTTGATAAATGATCTATTCCTAACTCATGATTAAAAAAGGATATACAATTTAAGTAATAAAAGTTAAAAAATTTGAAATGCGATTTGAGAAAGACCTACACTTGTTGCATTCATATTGTAGAAACTTTTAAAGCTTCCTGTAGCTAAAGCCAAAAGAATATCCCATTGAATAAAACTAGGCATACAAACAAATCTAATGATCCATGGATAATGATCAAAAGGTAAGGACCAAGTGGAAAATTGAAGAAATTTGAATAACTAAGAAAGCAAGAAAGAGGACTGCCAGCTATTGTAAAATACGCTTAATTAATAAATAGTTGTTTACCAAAAAATCATGCTTTCTTTTTTACCATTGGGCGCATCCCATATAGTGAACTTCCTATTATACCCCTCCCGCCAAGTGATGGCTTTCTCAATTCACATTTTCGAGACTTCCAAACCACTTTATAGTAAAATATTAATTTGTGGGTCAGATGACCATGGATTATAATTTTTCATCTCTTAGCACAACGTCAATGGTATTGTCGAAGGTGGCGGACATTGTGCTATCGTCGTGAGCTCATCCCCCAAATCCGTCCCCCCAACCAAAACCTAGGGAAGTCTCCTAAGTGTTTGTGTGTGTCCCAGAGGCGGCTGTAAGTATTAACGTTAAAGTCCAGACTGCTCGGCACTATCCAAAATAGGGGTTAGGGTTTCTGCAAGGCTTATATTTTTGATAATGGCAGGAGAAAGTTTTGTGGTTGTTTTAGTGTCTTCTTCCTTGGCATTATCCAGCAAGGTATGTTAGCGATAGTCTTAGGTCAAAACAGCAGAGTTTGTGCACATGTTTAAACTTATTTTTGCTGAATAAATTTGTAATGTATAAAAACTGTAGGGTATATATGACTTTGGAAAAAAAATTACATTGGTGCAGTGTTTTAGGGCACTTTAAATATTTTTTTGAAGCATTTCAAATTTTAAATGATCGACACATTGCGAAGATCAAAGAGTCGCCCTTCAGTATTTTCTTGGACATACGAGAATTGCAGCATATCCATGAAATTTTGGTGAATATATTCGAAAGTTGGGATTCAACCTCGCAAGTTTTTAAATTCTCAGGTAATAGTTTTAGTTATGAATTGTAAACAATATCTATAGTAAGATAAAACAGGGATAAAGATGGCCTGAAATGATTTAATTTCTTGGCATTTCACTCATTTCATTTCAGGCCCACGTTGGGCCTGAAATAAAATAATTTCAAGCCCAAAGTGAAATCATTTGAAGGCTATATTCTTGATGATAACTAAATATTTTAAATGTTTTAGGTGTACCGGTTGCGTTCACCAGACGAGATGTTGCTTTGTTACTGGGTATAGTGGATCGTGGTGTTTCGGTCCCTATTAATTCAACTAAAGCATCGGGTGACCTCTATCTTACTTCTCAAAAGAAAAACCTACCAGAACAAGAATTAAGGAGTTACTTAAATATTATTCAAAAAGTGTAGAATCAGAGGATGATGTTTTATTAGTGTGTAAATTCTATATTTTGTATATATTTATTTGTGTTTTATTTTCGTCTAGTACATATAAGGCTCCTCTAGGTCTTGTAGATATAGTAGATGATTATGAGAATCTTGCTAGATTCAACTAGGTGGAAGCTATCCATCAATTTTTATCTCCACAATTACCTAAGATTGGGGACTTATTTTCATCAACTCAGGGATACCAGACCAGCACCAACCTCCCTTACCTAAAGTGCTTTGCTGGGCTTTTGGTAGTGAGTAGAATGTTCTTGTTAAATTTTATAATATTTTGCTGTCATTAATGTATTTGGCTAGAAAACTTAGTGTAGGCATGGTTTTTGGAGCATGTACCAATTCAAAAACCATACAATGTTGAAGGATCCCGAATAAATAAGTGAAGGAATATTCCTTCGCATATTAGTCGGGTGAGGGCCTTTGTCGACCGACTGTCGCAGGAAGAGGTAATTATTCTAAACTGTGATCTATGTTAGTTTGATATAGAAACAGTAACATTTGTGTACTTGTTAATTGACAGGTCATTGTAGAAATAATTTCTAACATACATGAGAACAATTTGTTTGAGAACCTTGATATCGGTGATGACATTCCACGGCCAATGGAGACATCGTAAGGAGATGACACAGAAGATATAAGGCTATGTGGTGAATGCATTCTTAAACACAAGCAAATCAAGAAGCTAACAGAGGAGAATATTTGTTTGAATGAAAGGGTTAAGGAATTACTTTCAATAATTGAAATAAAGGGCATGGGGGCTCAAGAAAGCTATCCTGTAGTTGATCCTCTTTCTGATCTAGTATATTGTAGAACAAGGAGAGGACGTGACCGAACTCGGTATGATTACAGGGATACTCCAATTGACAGTCCAGTATGACACCAACTATTACCAAAGGGGAAGCGGAGCAAGAAACAAATATCAAATGTCATGGACAAGGGAAAAAGAAAAATTAGTGAGGAGGATATGGATGAAGTAAGAGAAACCATAACTGTAATGGAAGTCATGTCTGAAGAAGATACAGAGGAGGAAACAAGAAGGACCTCTGAACTATACAAAATGAGGCAACAAGGCATTGATGCATGTGATTTACTTTCATATAAAATACCTCAATTTTTATTGAATTTGGTCATTAATTAGTTTTTTAAAAATGTATCGATGTAGTTTGTGAAGAAGCATTTTATGAATTCAAAGAAAAAAATCAAGATAAAGAAGTGGCCTACCTGATAAATAAATTGGAGAACATAAAGTAAGTTACGAAATATAGTTTAGTTAATATATCTTGTTCTTTAATATATAATCTTATCAATTTACTTGGCAGGTTGGCATCTAAATTTATTTGGGAGGATGCACCCTTTGCTTTGAATTTGCATTCATTCTTACAAATCCTCAATGGAGAGGTTTTTACAAAAGGCGAGGTAATTGATTCCTTTTGTAAAATTTTATTTAGGGGAGCATTCACATGTGGTAGGTCATACAACAAGTCAATATATTGTTCAACCTTCTCCACAGTAAGTGATGTAAATGAATTTACAAGATAGATTGTAGAAGACCTAATATTATGATTTGGCTATTAATAATTTCTGTATGCATTTTTTTAGGCATCAATAAGATTGTCAAGAAAGTTTTCCCTGCAACAAGTGATAAAGATTGAAATGATAGAATAAGGGTTTAGATATATTTTAATACCTTTGTGCAGTGATAATACACACTTTCAATTGTTGGCGGTGGATACAGAAGCCATGACTTTCAATCATTTAAATTCTCTTGCTAGTGGCCGTAAATATAAGAATGAATTTGACTCAGCGGTGAGTAACCTTTATTCATATATATGTTAATCATTTTGTCTAAAACATCATTCATGGTGATTATTAAAATCATGATATATTTTACAGGTAAAAGAACTTAAACAATATAGTCGCGAGGAACTTACGACTATTCATCCATATCTACAAAGCCATCATCCCTTGGACAATTGGCCTCCGTCAGTCAAAAATGTCCCCAACAAAAACATAGGTAAGTAAATGGGGATGAGTTTAAAAATATGAAAGTATTTTATATACCCACTTATTGAATTAAAAAAAATACTCTATTGTTATTTTCAGTGTGGACTATGCCTTTTTTGTGATACAATACGTTCGATGTCTCCTATATGATGAGAAGATGAATTTCAAACAAGGAGACATGAGGAAAATGAGATTTGATCTAACAGTTAATATTCTGATGGACATGTTTTGTAAAACATGAGAGTAAATATCGACATATTCTTGTCAAAAAAATCCTTTGCTGTTGATTGAGCTCCATTTGTATGGAAAATTCTGATTATGTAGATGTTGTCATATGAATATAATTGATTGTCAAGAAAAACAAAATAATTGTGTGATGTTGATTCACCTCCAGTTGCTGCAATGTTGTGTGTCAACTGATACGGTAAGATAACATAACTGATAATGATTGGAACTAAGGTTGGACACTAGAAATAACATCTCTTTGGTTAACTCTAACTAGTGATATCGAGTATGGACTTACAACACTCGTATTGCAACAAAAATTGAAAATATGACTTCATGATGTGCAAGGAATCGAAATTTCTATGCATTTTATATTTAGGTAGTATCCAGATTTTGTCTACGATACATTCAATAAACTTGTTTGAAGTTTAATAAACTGTAAGACTGTGTTAATAAAAATGAAAAATTAAATAAAATGAGAGGATTTGGTCACAACTTGTAGATATATATTGAATTTTATTCTATAAATCAATATAATATTTAATTATAAAATTATTTTAAAATAGGGATAAAATCTGGAATCCAAGTAGGGGCTGAAATCACTTGATTTCAGGCCCACCGTGGGCTTGAATTCAAGTGATTTCAGGCCCATGGTGGCCCTGATATCACATGATTTCAGGCTCACACAAGGCCTAAAATAACTTGATTTCAAGCCCACCGTAGGCATGATATCACTTGATTTTAAGCCCACCGTGGCCTGATATCACTTGATTTCAGGCCCACCGTAGGCCTGAAATATCTTCATTTCAGGCCCCACTAGGGCTTGAAATAACTTGTTATCAGGCCCACTTTGGGCCTGAACAGGTATGGAAGACCCTCTGATTATCACAAAACTCCTCTGATATCAGGTCCAATATTCTTTGACAAATAATATTAATTCACGCCTAATATCCTTTTGCAATATAACTATTGGTATATGGTTTTCAGAAATCCAAAGATCCTAGGTCCATCAGTGGGTTTGGGTGGAAACCCACTGATAGACCTATAGAGTATCCTTTTGCAACATAATGTAGTAAAATTAGAGGTTTGGAAACCAAATTAGAGGTTTGGACACCAAAATTTGCGACGAATAACAGAATTGTCGCAGAATTTTTGGGACGAAAATATAAATTTGTTGCAAAAATTGCGACAAATCTTTTATTTGTCGCAAAATATCTGCGACAAATATCAGAATTCATCGCAAAAAAAAATCAACTACAAATTACTAAATTTGTCCCAAATTTTGCGACGAATATAAAAATTATCGCAGATTTTGCGACAAATTTTAGAATTCGTTGCAGATTTTTGCAACGAATTTTAGAATTTGTGGCAAAATCTAGGACAATTTTTTTTGTCGCTAATTTTGTACGACGAATTTATAATTTCTTCGTAGAATTTTTGACAAATTTTAGTATTCGTCATAGATTTTTACAATGAAAATATATTCGTCACAAAATTGATGGCAAAATAAATAATTTTTTTTTAAATTATACTTATGAATAATATTTTAATAACTATGTTATTTTCTCAAGATTTTTTTTTGAAAAATACACTCTAATTGATTATCTATCGATAGCAATAAATATAATACATTACATGGTAAGAAAATCACAAACAGTAAATATAATAGTTTTCATGAACATGAAAAAAGTCAATATCAGCACAAAAGATAATGATGGTTATAATTACAAGATAACAATAAAGTACGTTTCCTATTACAATAATCTCAGTAAGCTTCTACGTGTCATGGAGAAAGTAGAGGAGATGGTCTGACTCTATTCTTCAAAATGATCTTTATAATTCCTGATAACATTGAAAAAAAAAGTAAGATATTCATGAAATAGAATAATATAAATGTGTAATGCTCTTATGCAATATAATGAAAAGAAATAGTGCAAGCAGTAATGTAGCTAACATAAAACCTACATGCTCTTATGCAATACTATTATTGAGGATCTCAATGATAAAGACCATGAAGGAACTCAAACTTCAATATTAATGTATGCAATATAAAACTCAACTGCACAAACAAGCATATATATCAAATAAATCTAAAAAATGAGAACTTATTACAAGCCTAGAAAATGAAAACTATCTCTGTTATTGAAACTGTATATAATAATAAAAATTGATACCATGAAATCATAAAAGAAAAAACATAATGATTAAATTAAGAGTTATATAAAAATTAAGAATACTCATCTATAACAAAATGAAAGCAAAAATTTATACTTACATTTTCGGACAGTGAAACCAATATATCTCCTCAATCCTATTAAAAGAAAATAAACAATATTAAAATATATAAATTACACAATCAAATAAGTATTCTAAAATACTAATTAAAAGACAAATAAAAATAAAATCATACATAACAATCACCACCATCATCACTGTGGCTAGCATCGCCATCACCACCAATATCAGCGGAACTGGGAGGAATCTGACTTAGAGCGGAAAAATGTCTCAAAATTAAATCTTGTTTTCCTATATAATTCTCATTTATTCATCTCTTTCTCAGATTATGCCTCTTAATTGTGAAACCTCATTCGTTGAGCTAGTAATCTGAGATGAGACTACTGGTGAAGTGGAAAAGGATTTACAAGAAGCTGAATGATTTTTACTTAGAGATCCCATTCCCAAAATCCTTCCCCCCTTCTGTCCCCCACTCGGCTCCATCCACAAGTCCATATTATTACCAAGAGACAATGACTCAAATTCTAGACTAGCACTTGAATGTCTATGGGATGTCTCGAGCTCATCATATTTTTCCTATATTATAAGAACAAAAATTAAATTAAATTTATTATAACAAAAACTTATGAACATTTGCATTTTTAATTAAGTCAAACCTTCATTGCTTTGGCTCTAGCTCCGCTCCAAGACTTATCTTTCTTTGTAAATGTTTTTGTAAAGGTTTCAAGAAATGTTGGTTCCTTTCCAGTTTCTTGGACCTAACAAAATATGATTAGAAATAATATAATAAAATGAAATAGAATGAAAAATTATTGAAAGAATTACATAATTACCATTCTGCGTCTATGTTCATCAATATTTATTGAACCTCCGGCATACGTCGCAGATAAGTCTCCAAAATTGTATGATTGATTTGATTTATTTTGTTGACTTCTTTTTTTACTTTCATCCGTAGCCCAATAATTACAAATTTTGGTCCAATTTTCCTCCGTGATACATGGTGGTTTTTTCCCTAGACTTTGCATGATTTAAAGTGTGGTAGATGTGATCACCACACTTTTTTTTTAAAATCTTTTTAACTTCTATTTCATAGCTAGGGTCCCAAGTAAACGTCCGCTGTAATAAAAAAATAATTGATTATATATATTTAGTATTATTTCAGATGTAAAATAAAATATTTATACCTTAAACTCACTCCACCATAATTCTTTCATTAAAGAAGGAGTGCTCGAATAAGTCATAGAATCCCCCAACCAGTGATTATTCACAATTCTATTTATTTCATGAACAACTAGGACAGAATTTTCAAATCTATAATAAAAGAAAAAAGCATTATTAAATAATTAAGTATAGGAAAAAAAATTAAAATATTATTTGTCTACTTAAGAATCTCCACAAGGGACAATGAACCGACGAATACCTTGCTTCTCCAAAAATGAGTATCTGACAGGAGGGACCTCTCCTGCGGATGGGTGCGGTGATGGTACTGGAGAAGGCGAATGTGAAGGTCCTGCTTGATCGAGAGGAGTCGTAGGTGCATTACTAGTTCTCGACTCATCCTGAGAACTACGTCTACGACTATCACCCCGTCTAAAGATGTGCTGTAAAATAAAAAAATAAAAAAATGTTAAAATAAATTTGATACATAACAATTAATAAAAAAAACCTTACTATATTTGTTTAGATAAAGAGAATGCAATCCTACGACGACAAGATATCACCTGTAATGACCTATAAATAGCAAGAAATATAAAGCATTAACAGATATCATCTGTAATGAGATTTAATTAAATTAAATAATTACTTTTATATTAAAGTGAAGAATTAGTTAATTAATATCATAAATCGATCAATTAGTTAATCACATGTAAACAAAGAAAAACACATAGTCATTCAAATAATACCCTAATTGTATGTTATAATATAAGTAAACACAAGTTTTTATAAACCAATATAAACTACCGAAACCTAATCTTATAAAACACTCACACTAAGACATGGAATATTATAGTAAACATTAATCAGAATAATAAATAATAAAAGAGGGATATATACATACCAAACAAAGGTCACCAACAAAGACATCGGTTCTCACTTCAAACACGTCTAATTAAGACCTACACAAAAAATATTACAGGGTCAAAAATATAAATCAGAAATCAAATCTTCAATTGTAAAATCCGACCGTGAGCGATGTGGCCCAAGCCCAGCCAAGCTTGATATTTTGGGCCCGACCAGTCAAACCGGCTCAGCCAGGACCAGGCCAGCTCGGACCGACCCGGCCAAGACCAGACATGGCCGGCCCAGAGATGGACAAGCCCGCACGCCCTAGCGCGGCCACACCTGGCCGGGAAAGCACGAGGGAGGCTAAGTGGGGTCGGAAGACAGCGAGCGCCCGCGCGCAGCTGGTATCGTGCGACCTCCACTGTGCGGGGCGGGTATCGCGCAAACGCGACCGTGCTCGGCCGGCAGCGTGCGAAGCAAGCTCCGTCGGGTGAGGCTAGCACCGCGCGAGCGCAAGGCCGGTAGCTGGCGCACGGCCGCGTGTAGTCGGTATCGTGCGACCTCCACTGCGCGCGGCGGGTATCGCGCAAATGCGACCCCGCTCGGTCGGCAGTGCGCGAGCGCGAGGCGAGCGTTGCCGGGTGAGGCCGGCATCGCACGAGCGCGAGGCCGGTAGCGCGTGAGGCTAATAGCTAGCACACGGCCGCACGCAACCGGCAGCACGAGCACGGCCACACACGGCTGGAAGAGAGGGAGGCGAGCTATGCCGCTGCCGGCAAGGGCCACCGGAGATAATTCATAGAAAGAAGAGAGAAGGAGAAGATATTTATTGGAGAGTCATCGTCGCAGGAGGGAGCGCCCGGACACTGCCCACACTGCCGCCAAAAGACAAATGAAGTAGGGCAAAAGTAGATATGGAGATATATATAATTAGGGTTTTCCGACAAAAATACATTTGTCACCAAATTTGTCGCAAAGTTATTTTTTAAAAGAAAATCATAAATACCTTTAAAAAATCATATAGTGATATACAAAACTCAAAAATTGACGAAACAAATTTCTACGTGCTCGTATTAATATCCTGATGATATAAATGACCTGAAACTTGGAAAATATTTTTGTGGCTTTAATATATTTTTATTTATAATTTTTTAAACATTATATACTTGGAAAATAAAATTTTATGGTTTTAAAATTTTTTTATATAAATTTATCCTGTAAAATTTATGTTTAACGTCATTTATCTCATGATGAAATCGCTACGAGCACCTAGAAACTTACTTCATCGAATTCGGAGCACACTACGTTTATTTATGATTTTTTGAAGGTATTTAGGTGTTTTTTTTAATTTAAAATTTTGCGATGAATTTCAGTATTCGTCCCAAATTTTGCGACAAATTTCCAAATTCGTAGCAGATTAGGGACGAATTTTGGAATTCGTCGCAAAATTAAATATTTAAAAAATCAAAATAAATATCGTTTAATTGTCGTAGATGGACCAAGAGAACTCGGAATTTAATGAATCAAGTTTATATATGTTCCTATTGATCTCCTGATGAGGTAAACGACCACAAAAATGAATTTCTCCCAATATATTTTTTTCATATTTAATTTTTTATATCAGCGAATGACGTAGTTAAAATTTTCTAAGTCTGAAACTGTTATAAGTAATTTCATATTAATCCTTCATTAATCCCCAGAATTTTTATTAAAATTTGTGTTTATGATCATTTATATCACGAGGACGTCGATACGAACTCATAAAAACTTGTGTCATATCATTCCGAGTTATGTAGCTCAATCTGCGACATTTCTAATATATTTCGGATTTTTCAAATTTGTGACGAATTTCTAAATTCGATGCAAATTTTGCGACGAAATTCTAAATTCGATGCAAATTTTGCGACGAAATTCTAAATTCGTTGCAAATTTTGCAACGAATTCCTAAATTCGTCGCAAATAAATTTTTTAAATAAACCTAAAGATTATTAATAAATTTCATATATGGACCTACAGAACTCGGAATTTGACGAAATGAGTCTCTACGTGCTCGTATCGATATCCTGAATATATATATAACCTTAAACTTAAATTTTGTATAATATATTTTTATTTATAATTTTTTAAACATTATTTACATGGAAAAAAATTATGGTTTTAAAATTATTTTATATAAATTTATCCTGTAAAATTTATATTTAACGTCATTTATCTCATGATGAAATCGCTACGAGCACCTAGAAACTTACTTCATCGAATTCGGAGCACGCTACGTTTATTTACGATTTTTTGAAGGTATTTAGGGGTTTTTTAATTTAAAATTTTGCGATGAATTTCAGTATTCATCCCAAATTTTGCGACAAATTTCCAAATTCGTCGCAGATTAGGGACAAATTTTGGAATTCGTCGCAAAATTAAATATTTAAAAAATCAAAATAAATACCATTTAATTATCGTAGATAGGCCTAGAGAACTCAGAATTTAATGAAACAAGTTTCTATATGTTCCTATTGATCTCCTGATGAGGTAAACGACCACAAATATGAATTTTTCCCAATATTTTTTTTTCATATTTAATTTTTTATATCAGCGAATTACTTAGTTAAAATTTTCTAAGTCTGAAACTAATACAAGCAATTTCATATTAATCCTTCATTGATCCCCAGAATTTTTATTGATATTTGTGTTTAAGATCATTTATATCACGGGAACGTCGATACGTACTCGTAGAAACTTGTGTCATATCATTCCGAGTTATGTAGCTCAATCTGCGACATTTCTAATATATTTCAAAATTTTCAAATTTGCGACGAATTTCTAAATTCGTTGCAAATTTTGTGACGAATTTCTAAATTCGTTGCAAATTTTGTGACGAATTCCTAAATTCGTCGCAAATAAATTTTTTAAATAAACCTAAAGATTATTAATAAATTTCATATATAGACCTACAGAACTCGGAATTTCACGAAACGAGTCTCTACGTGCTCGTATCGATATCCTGAAGTTATAGATAACCTTAAAATTAAATTTTTCTAAAATATATTATTATTTATAATTATTTAAACATTATTTACTTGGAAAATAAAATTTTATGGTTTTAAAATTTTTTTTAAATAAATTTATCCTGTAAAATTTATATTTAACATCATTTATCTCATGATGAAATCGCTACGAGCACCTAGAAACTTACTTCATCGAATTCGGAGCACGCTACGTTTATTTACGATTTTTTGAAGGTATTTAGGGGTTTTTTAATTTAAAATTTTGCGATGAATTTCAGTATTCATCCCAAATTTTGCGACAAATTTCCAAATTCGTCGTAGATTAGGGACGAATTTTGGAATTCGTCGCAAAATTAAATATTTAAAAAATCAAAATAAATACCATTTAATTGTCGTAGATGAACCTAGAGAACTCGAAATTTAATGAATCAAGTTTATATATGTTCCTATTGATCTCCTGATGAGGTAAACGACCACAAATACGAATTTCTTATTGATGCAGTCTGGCCCGATTGTTATTTTGGTGTTGACAACGATTTAAGTTTGGTTGAGTGAATTCGGATAAAGACCTAGTGGGACTAGGCACACCTAGTAGGACTAGGTGAAGTCCAGGTGGATCTGGAAGATCGCACGCTGGCATGGGAAAAGACCTAGTGAGACTAGGTGAAGTCCAGGTGGATCTGGGAGATCGCACGCTGGCATGGGAAAAGACCTAGTGGGACTAGGCACACCTAGTGGGACTAGGTGAAGTCCAGGTGGATTTGGGAGATCGCACGCTGGCATGGAAAAATACCTAGTGGGACTAGGCACACCTAGTGGGACTAGGTGAAACCCTGGTGAGTGAAGCCAGGTCCTAGCTTGGGATGCTAGGTTGAATGAAACTCTGGTGAGTGAAGTCAGGTCCTAGCTTGGGAAGCTAGGTTGAATGAAATCTCGGTGAGTGAAGCCGGGTGATTGAAACCCTGGTGAGTGAAGCCAGGTCTTAGCTTGGGAAGCTAGGTTGAATGAAATCCCGGTGAGTGAAGCCGGGTGATTGAAACCTTGGTGAGTGAAGCCAGGTCCTAGCTTGGGAAGCTAGGTTGAATGAAGTCCCGGTGAGTGAAGCTGGGCACGGAGTCTTAGTCCGGGGGACTGAGCACGAGTCAGAGAAGGCTAGGGAGCCCGTTCTCTTGACTTATGGTGGTTGTGTTCGAAGCTGGATCGGTCTGGTGACCGAATAGGGAGTTGGCACAAACTCCCTGTTGTGGATCGGTCTGGTGACCGATCCAGAGAAGTCTGATCGGTCTGGTGACCGATCAGGGAGAGAACAGAAACATTGTTTGGCTTCTGTTCAGCTCCTGATCGGTCTAGTGACCGATCAGGGAGAGAACAGAAGCTTTTGGTTCAGCCTCTGTGTGGCTTCAGATCGTTCTGGTGAACAATCAGAGAACCTTGATTGATCAGTGTAACCAATCAAATTGTCGCAAGGTTTCTCACCTGGACCGATCAGACTGGAGCCTAATCAGTCAGGGAGTGCCCCACAACCTGATCGGTCTGGTGACCGATCAGTGAGGTTGGCTTACGAAGCTGGAGAAACACTCAGCAAAGGGGTGGATCGGTCGGGTGACCGATCCACGACCTGTGATCGATCTGGTGACCGATCACTAGAAGTCGCGATTCCAGTTTTCTCACTATGGACCGATCAGGCTGGAGCCTGATCGGTCTAAGCCTATCCTGATCGGTCCGGTGACCGATCAAGGTCCTCTCTAATCAGTCTGGTGATCGATCAGTAGCTGTAACTTTAATTCGAAATCGTTGTCACACTTCTGATCGCGTCTGCGTTTTCTCTGCTACCTGCTGATATTGTGTGATATTGTTTGATATGCATTCACTAAGCTTCTGTTGGAGTGTGCAGACTTTACAGGGATGATTCAAACAATGGAGGAGAGTCAAATGGGGACTTTCCATCGAGCAGGTTTGTCTGTTTACTCGTTTCAGGTCTCAACTGCTTCTGGCGCGCGGTTGGCATCTGACGGATGCTCAGCTGGAGAGGTCTTCAGTGGACTGAGTGCTCAGGGAGTCAGGGGGTTAGGCTGTGGCTTCAGTGGATGCTGATGAAGAGCCTGGTGATGGGAGCAGAGGCTTAAGACAAAGCTGGAAGTAGAGGAGCGACAAGGATGAATAGACAAAAAATTTGAGGAGTTTGGCTAGGTTGTGTTTTGTGCTCTTTGTTGCTTTGTGCTTGAGCGTTCTTGTTACATCTTTGTGAGCGATCATTCTCATTGTCGAGTGCACATAATCTCATATCATCTTGAGGCAATTGTGGAGAGGTTTCTCCACCGAGAAGGAGGCGCTGTTATATCCGGGGTCACCTGGGGCTTGATCTGCCGACGATTAAGGGATCGCCCACCTCACGGGTGTTGGTGCAGACAACACCCAAGTCGAACCTGTGTTTTGATAAATGGCAAAGGGTTCAAAAGTTAAGCCTTATTTGTTATCTAACATGTTGCTTGAGTGTGCAGATTGAAGTCCTAGCAAAGGAATGCTAGGCACCTAGCGAAGGAATGCTAGGCACTGAAACCGTAAGTCCTGGCGAAAGACAGCTAGGCACCTAGCGAAGGGCTGCTAGGATACCAAGACCTAGCGAAGGACCGCTAGGCACCTGGCGAAGGACTGCCAGGATCCGAAGACCTGACGAAGGACTGCTAGGCACCAGGCGAAGGATAGCTTGGTATCCAAGACCTAGCAAAGGACTGCTAGGCACCTGGCAAAGGATTGCCAGGATCCGAAGACCTGGCAAAGGACTGTTAGGCATCGGGCGAAGGACAGCTTGGTATCCATGACCTGGCGAAGGACCGCTAGGCAAAAGTCCAACCGAAGGAGCCGGTTGGCAACAAGTAAATTCTCCTGAGAGGAGAAGGTGAGGACGCGTTCCCCGTCGAGGGAACAGTAGGCGTCGGTTCGACCTAGGGCTCTACTTTGGAGACCCAACGTCAGAACCAAGACAACTTAGGCTGTATACTCATAACATATTCTTGCTCTATTGTATTTGCAACTAACCCTGGATGTAGGACCAAAGGAACGAGTCTCTGCAGCTCAGAACGCCTCAAAGGAGAGAGGCAGCAGCTGGGCAGGGCGCCCCCAAGGTGAAGGTAAAACAAGTTGAGCAAGAAACGCTTCGGAAGCTCACTGGGCGGGGCGCCCCCGTGCTCCCAGGCGCCCCGCACTCAAGCCAACGAAGCGGATAACTTTTATCCAGCCGAGAAGCTCACTGAAAGGGTCAACCAGGGCACCCCCAGCGTCCCGGGAACCCCCAGAGTCAATCCTCAGCCCTATTCGAGTGGGATAAAGGCTGACCGAGACAATTCCGGATCGGTTGACACATGGGGGGGGGGGGGTGCCCCCAACGTTCAGGGCGCCCCAAAGTGCTATAAATAGCACCCAACCCCAAGGCTTCTCATCAAGAACTTCTTCCAATGCTTTCACGCTCTTCTACTCGAGGCGCTCTGCTACAGAAACCTCCCAACTCGAGATACAAGCATCGACGACGTCCCTCTGCTCCGAGATACATTCCACACCGGACGTCGGTAATGAAGAGCTGTCTTTTTCCTTACTGCACTATTATTGTAATCATCCTTCTGTAAACTGTTTTGCACACATATAGAATTGCCCGCAGTAAACGGTCAACGACCGTGGGCCTTGGAGTAGGAGCCGACCGCGACTCCTAACCAAGTAAAATCTTGGTGTTTGCGTGTTGTTTAGTTTTAATTTCCGCTGTGCATTCTCTATCTTACAATCTGAAACGTTTTACGATATTCACCCCCCCTCTATCGTTTTCTCTCGATCCAACAAGTGGTATCAGAGCGGGGAAGCTCAAATTTGGTACAACCACCAGTTTGAGAATTTTTCGGATTTTCGTCGAATTACTTCTTACGAATTCTTATCGTTAATCGAGACCGGTGCAACACTCCTCGATAGTTAATTCTCCTTATCCCGCACTATTAATCCAAGACCAAGTCTTGGGACAGAGTTTTCCTTTCATTTCTCTCTTTTTCAAATAAAATCCTTAATGGCCATGCAAGAAGGATTCAGCACAGCCAGACCTCCACTTTTCAGTGGAAAAGACTTTTCCTACTGGAAAAGTCGAATGGAGGTCCACCTGAAAACTCAGGTGGACATGTGGATAATCATCCAGTCTGGACTAGAGATTCCAAAGAACGCTGAAGGGGTGTCACAGTCGTACACTGAGTGGGATACCGCACTCAAAAAGAAGATTGAAGCCGATGCCAAAGTGACCCAGACCCTCCAATACGGTCTAACAAAAGAGGAGCTGAACCGGGTGGGTCCATTCAACAGCGCCAAAGAACTCTGGGGCAAGCTGATCGAACTACACGAAGGAACTTCAGATACTAGAATCAGCAAGAGAGACCTTCTGCTAAACAAGCTATACACCATCAAGATGAACGAAGGCGAATCAGCAGCTCAACTCCACGCCAGAATTCAGGAGCTGATGAACGGTCTACACACCATTGGTCACAAGGTAGAAAACCGTGACCTAATAAGGTATGCTCTTAACGCTTTCCCAAGAAACACCTTGTGGGCATCTATAGTAGATGCTTACAAAGTTTCTAGGGATCTTTCCAAAATCAAGTTAGATGAACTTTTCTCTGAACTCGAATTACATGAACAGACTAACTGCAATCTGGCCGAGAAAGGTATTGCCTTTGTTGCAGGTAAAACTGGAAGGACAACCAAGAAGAAGTCTCAACCTGCACCCGAGTCTGACTCAGATTCAAACTCAGAAGAAAGCGAGGGAAATCGGCCTAAGTTGGTTCGGCTAGCCAGAGACTACTACAAAGAACTAAAGAACTAGACCAACAGAAGGAAAGCCAGCCGAAGAAAGGAAGAACCAGCTGAACCCTCAAATGAAAAGAACAAACCCAACGTGACCTGTTACGAGTGCAAGAAGAAGGGTCACTACAAAACTGAATGCCCCAACCTGAAGGAAACAAAGAAGACAAGAAAGAAGAAGGCACTTCAGGCAACGTGGGACGAGTCCTCCTCCTCTGAAGAAGAAGAGGTCCCACAGTCGAACCTGCTCGCACTAACATCCTCAGAAGAAATCGAGACATAGTCAGAGTTGGAGCCAGACGACGGCAAACTTACATTCTCAGAGGACGGCGAAATAACTGTAAGTGGTTTTTCAAGAATTCAATTAAATGAGTTAATTTCCTATCTTTCTCAAGATTTGGCAAAAGCTAAACTCCGAGTCGAATCTCTCCGACAGGAAGTAAAACTCCTGAAAGAGAAAGCTGACTCTAGACCCTTAACTGAGAAGGTTCAAGAAGGAACCTCTGCTCAAGTTGAAAAACTTGAAACAGAGAACTCTTTCTTGAAAACTCAAGTTAAGGATCTTAGAGCTGCATTAGAACGATTCACTTCTGGTTCCAAGGGTCTTGATATGATTCTTGGAAAACAGAAGTCGGTTCTAAATCGATCTGGACTAAGCTACAGAACCAAATCTAGACAAAGATCCTACTATGCTGTACTGAACCAGTCCAGACCTAAAGCTCGGGGATGGGTACCCAAGCATTACCTGAACAAATAAACTGGATCAAATCAGTATTGGATCCCCAAGGACAAGATTCACATCTTGCCTAACCATTATCGTGGCTTTAGTCTAGGGGAGCCAAATTAAAAACTATATTTATTGTTAGATAAAATTCAATTGTTGTTTTCAAATTGCATGATTGATTGTTTATTTAATTCCTGCAATTTACCATGCTTAGACTTAGGAATGGTTTGTTTAAGGACTGAACCAACTTAACTGAAATTTGACAACATAGTATTGGGTGGAGGTGAGATGATAGTACGTTAGGGAAGCTAACTCTAATAAGGTCAAGTATACTCTACTTGGTCTCTTTAGACTGGTGAAACTAGCCGAAGCTACCGATCCAAAACCCAAACTAGTTAAACCAGAATTTTTCAAAGACTAATTTTGAAAATGAAATCTCATTAAAAGGCTTTGTCAAGGAAAGGGTTGATGATCCAATAAGGCTACGGCCAAAGAAGGCCTAGTGCCTCGCCAAGACCTGGAAGCCAATTTTTGAAATTTAGATTCAAATTATTCTTTGTCAAATTCGAATCTAACACAAATTTTCAGTTAATTGTAGATTCAAATTTTTTTTAAAATAAACTCAAAATCAACTGTTTTCAAAATTAATTCAATTTTTTTTAATCTTTTTCAAAATAATTATATCTACCAAAACCTGTCTCACAAAACCCATAAGGCAAACATGATTGATAACTTTAGATTGGGTGAGACAGACTAGGCTATGAAAATCAATTTAGGCTAATCCTGATTCTAATTGGATCCAAATCAACAAAACTCTTTATGTGTAGGAACATAAAGATTTGGACCAATGGATGTTGGATAGCGGTTGCTCCAGACACATGACTGGAGATAAATTGAAATTCACCAAACTCAAGTTCAAGAACTTAGGCTCAGTGGCATTTGACAACAATGCTACACTCAAGGTAATTGGGTCAGGTAATATTGAACTTAAATCTGACTTTGTTATTAAGAAGGTTCTTTTGGTTGAAAATTTCAATTTTAACTTGCTTAGCATAAGTCAGTTGTGTGATTCTGGTTATGTAGTTACCTTCAACAATTCTAACTGCCTGATTAGAAACCTACAAGACTCGGAAATCATGCTTAAGGGCACTAGGAAAAATAATGTTTACACTATAAACCTACCCCTAGTACCTAAATGTATGTTAACTCAGTTAGAACAATCAAACCTCTGGCATAGGAGATTAGGTCACACTAATCTGAGAATTATTTCAAAAATCACCCAACTTGGCTTAATTAAAGGTATCCCTAAAATCAAAAATCATGAAAACTTAATATGTGAATCATGTAATCAAGGCAAACAAACCAGGTCTAATCATAAACTAATCCAATCTGATCAAACTCAAACCATACTTGAGCTCCTGCACCTTGACCTATTTGATTCACATGGAGCCAAGTCACTAAGCGGAAACCGGTACTGCTTAGTAATAGTTGATGATTACTTAGGTTTACCTGAGTTAGGTTTCTAAAGACCAAAGATGAAACCCTAAACCTATTTAATGAATTCTGTAAGTTAATTGAAAATCAAAATGATACTAAAATCAAAAGACTTAAGAGTGACCACGGGGGAGAATTTGAAAATCAACGGTTCGAGGAATTCTGTAAGGTAAATGGATACATACATGAATTTTCGTGTCCTAGAACCCTCCCCCAGCAAAATGGGATAGTCAAAAGGAGGAATAGAACACTACAGGAAGCCGCTAGAGCTATGCTCAACGAATTCAACCTAGTCAACCAATATTGGGCAGAAGCAGTTAGTACGGCTTGCTACATTCAAAATAGGGTCCTGATTAACAAGTGACACAACAAAACAGCCTATGAATTATACTACCATAGACTTCCAAATCTACACTTCCTAAGGGTCTTTGGATGCAAAGTCCATATCCTAAACACCAAAGACTATCTAGGAAAGTTCCAGTCTAAGTCAACCCCAGGCATCTTCCTAGGATATTCAACCACAAGTAGAGCCTATAGGGTTTACAACAAACAAACTAAGAAAATTGAAGAAACAACTAATTTAATATTTGATGAAGAAATTAACTCAAAACCTGATAATCCAAATCAAACTTCATCAAATACTGATCAAGAAGATAATGAACAAACTGTTGAACCCTTAATTGAACCCTTAAATGAACTATCTATTGAACCAACTAATGAGTTAGTTGAACCAAATGGTGAATTAAATATTGAACAAAATCGACCAGCCGGACCTGAGGCTGAACCAAGTTCAAGAAAAACCAAGAAACCCAGACTTAGCCACCCAACTGATCAAATTGTGGGTGATCCAACTTTAGGAGTCAGAACTAGGTCTTCCTATAGAAACCTTAGTCAGATAGCAATGATTTCAAAAATAGAACCTAAGACTATAGAGGAAGCCCTACCTGATCCTGATTGGATCATAGCTATGCAAGAAGAGTTAGCCCAATTTGAAAGGAACCAAGTCTGGGAATTAGTACCTAAACCTGAGGGCAAATCCGTCATTGACACTAAGTGGGTTTTTAGGAACAAGTTAAATGATCAAGAAGAAATAGTCAGAAATAAAGTCCGCTTAGTAGCGAAAGGATTCAGCCAAGTAGAAGGGTTAGATTATGACGAAACATATGCCCCAGTAGCTAGACTTGAATCCATTAGGATGTTATTAACCTTTGCATCCCATAAAGGATTCAAACTATACCAAATGGATGTAAAGTCAGCTTTTCTAAATGGATTCATTAAGGAAGAAGTCTATGTAGGACAACCCCCTAGTTTTGAGGACTTAGAAAGACCTGACCATGTTTACAAACTTACCAAAGCACTTTATGGACTAAAACAAGCACCTAGGGTCTGGTATGAACGCTTATCAACTTACCTAATTTCTAAAGAATTTAAACAAGGACAAATTGACTCAATCCTATTTATTAAAACCTTAGGAAAAGAAATTTTTATTGCCCAAATCTACGTCGATGGCATAATCTTTGGAACCACAAACTCTAATTTTTAAAAGAATTCGTGAAAATAATGGAAAACGAGTTTGAAATGAGCCTAGTTGGTGAGCTCAACTTTTTCTTAGGGTTACAAATTAAACAAACTAGGGATGAAAACTACGTCCATCAATTCAAATATGCTAAAGAGTTAATAAAGAAATTTAAAATGGATAACTCTAAAAGCATAAGTACCCTCATGGCCACAAATGTAAAAATAGATAGTGACCCTGATGGTAAACCAGTAGACCATAAGCTCTATAGAAGTATAATTGGAAGTCTACTGTATCTTACAGCCAGTAGACCTGATATCCTTTTTGCTGTAGGAATATGTGTTAGATACCAAACCTGTGCTAAGGAAACGCACTTAGCAGCCCTAAAAAGAATACTAAGATATATAAAGGGCACCTTAAATGTAGGGATTTGGTATCCTAGAACCTCAACCTTTGACTTGTCAGGATACTCGAATTCTGACTACGCTAGTTGTAAATTAGATAGAAAGAGTACAAGTGGAAGCTGCCAACTGTTAGAAAATAATCTAGTAAGTTGGTGCAGCAGAAAACAACACTGTGTAGCTCTATCCACAACTGAAGCTGAGTATGTTGCCTTAGGAGAATGTGTAGCACAATTACTATGGATGATGCACACTCTTAAGGACTTCCAGCTTAACTACACCCAAACTCAAGTCTACATTGACAATATAAGCTCAATAAATCTAACTAAAAATCCAATCCAACACTCCAGAACTAAACACATAGAAGTTAAACACCACTTTGTAAGAGATCACGTAGCCAGGGGTGAGATAGTCCTTAAACATGTAGATTCTAAATCTAACTTAGCTGACATATTCACCAAACCCCTACCTGAATCTGAGTTCAGCTCACTAAGAAGGCAGTTAGAATTATGCTTAGTAGAATATGTTTACTCTATTTTTGGTTTCTTTTGATTTGAAAAATTAGCTTTTAAAATAGTTTTAAAACTGCCTTACTGAATTTCAAAATCAGTTTTTTTTTAAAAAAATCTTCTTAACAACTTGTTATTTTTCGACTTAGTTTTTCTTGAAAAACTACCCCCTTCAAAACTAGGTTTTTTTTGCAAAAGGACTTAGCCTAGGCCCTAACCCTAGAAATGCATGCACCTATAGATCTAGAAGCCAGCATCTCACAAGCACCTTAGGATACTGTTGATTGATAACCTAGAATTGGTTGAGATGCTTAGGTCTTTGCCTTAATTCAAGATGCTTTAAGTCAGTGCATATGCAGTAATTGGGGCACTAAATACAACTTAAACAGTAATCAAGTTAAGTGTCAAGTTTAGACAATCTAACTTGAACAGAACACTTAACTCGACTAACCCTAACGAAAACTACTGGTTATAACAGTTAGTAAGTAGCTAATTGGGTTAGACAGGTCCCTACAGAGAAAATTTAAATTGGTTTGATTCAGTTTATCTTGCATTGGTTCAGTACAACACATTATTCTGTTATATCATTATGCAAGTTAGTTGTAATTTTTTTGCTATACTGGTTTGTTTTTTTTGATATATGGCAAAGGGGGAGAGATAGGAAAGGAGAGAAGCTCTAAATTTAGATAGGAAAGGAGAGAAGCTCTAAATTTTTTTCAAAAAATTTTATCCTTTCTTCAAAAAGTATTTACTCTAAATTTTATCCTTTCTTCAAAAAGTACTTACTCTAAGTGTTTAAAAAAAAAGTATTTACTCTATTTTCCTCTTTCAAAGTACTTAACATATTTCTTTTCAAAACTGTTTTCAAAAGTACTTAGTCTAAATTATTTTCAAAATAAAGCATTTTCTAAGTACTTAAACTTAAGCTATTCAAAATATCACTAAGTACTTATTTCTAAACTTCTCTAGAAAAGTTTCGAAGTACTGAAAACTTTTAAAAGTACTTTCAAAAAACTCAAAAGATGTTTTAGAAACTTTTTCACTAAGTTGTTTTTCTAAAATTTCTAAGTATAAAATTTTTTTTTGAAAATATTCTTTTGAAAAATAAATTCCATTATTTTGACTTAGAAATTTTTCAAACCCCACGAAACTTTAAAAAACCTAGTGGGAGATTCCTTCCAGGGGGAGGGAACTAAACTGTTATATCAACTGTATGAACTTAACTTTTTGAATCAGGTTGCCATAAATCAAAAAGGGGGAGATTGTTGGTGCAGACAGCACCCAAGTCGAACCTGTGTTTTGATAAATGGCAAAGGGTTCAAAAGTTAAGTCTTATTTGTTATCTAATATGCTGCTTGAGTGTGCAGATTGAAGTCCTAGCAAAGGAATGCTAGGCACCTAGCGAAGGAATGCTAGGCACTGAAACCCTAAGTCCTGGCGAAGGACAGCTGGGCACCTAGCGAAGGGCTGCTAGGATACCAAGACCTAGCGAAGGACCGCTAGGCACCTGGCGAAGGACTGCCAGGATCCGAAGACCTGGCGAAGGGCTGCTAGGCACCGGGCGAAGGACAGCTTGGTATCCAAGACCTAGCGAAGGACTGCTAGGCACCTGGCGAAGGATTGCCAGGATCCGAAGACCTGGCGAAGGACTGCTAGGCACCGGGCGAAGGGCAGCTTGGTATCCATGACCTGGCGAAGGACCGCTAGGCAAAAGTCCAACCGGAGGAGCCGGTTGGCAACAGGTAAATTCTCCTGAGAGGAGTAGGTGAGGACGCGTTCCCCGTCGAGGGAACAGTAGGCGTCGGTTCGACCTAGGGCTCCATTTTGGAGACCCAAAGTCATAACCAAGACAGTTAAGGCTGTATACTCATAACATATTCTTGCTCTATTGAATTTACAACTAACCCTGGATGTAGGACCAAAGGAACGAGTCTCTACAGCTCAGAACGCCTCAAAGGAGAGAGGCAGCAGCTGGGCAGGGCGCCCCCAAGGTGAAGGCAAAACAAGTTGAGCAAGAAACGCTTCGGAAGCTCACTGGGCGGGGCGCCCCCGTGCTCCCAGGCGCCTCGCACTCAAGCCAACAAAGCGGATAACTTTTATCCAGCCGAGAAGTTCGCTGAAAGGGTCAACCAGGGCGCCCCCAGCGTCCCGGGCGCCCCCAGAGTCAATCCTCAGCCCTATTCGAGTGGGATAAAGGCTGACCAAGACAATTCCAGATCGGTTGACACATGGGGGGGGGGGGGGGCGCCCCCAACGTTCAGGGCGCCCCGAAGTGCTATAAATAGCACCCAACCCCAAGGCTTCTCAACAAGAACTTCTTCCAACGCTTTCACGCTCTTCTACTCGAGGCGCTCTGCTACAGAAACCTCCCAACTTGAGATACAAGCACCGACGACGTCCCTCTGCTCCGAGATACATTTCACACCGGACGTCGGTAACGAAGAGCTGTCTTTTTCCTTACTGCACTATTATTGTAATCATCCTTCTGTAAACTATTTTGCGCACATATAGAATTGCCCGCAGTAAACGGTCAACGATCGTGGGCCTTGGAGTAGGAGTCGACCGCGACTCCGAACCAAGTAAAATCTTGGTGTTTGCGTGTTGTTTAGTTTTAATTTCCGCTGTGCATTCTCTATCTTACAATCCGAAATGTTTTACGATATTCACCCCCCCCCTCTATCGTTTTCTCTCGATCCAACAACGGGCACGCCAAGGAGTAGGGGCAAGTTATCCCCGAACCTTGTACATCGCGGTGTTAGCGTCTGTGGTTTGTATTCTCCGTTTTTTGCATTTCTGTAAGTTTGTTTCTCTGTTTGTTTTGTTTCCGCTGCTGCTGACCTAGTGCAGAAGAGTTCAAAGAGAGCAAGAGTTTTGTGTTTGACTACATTTACCCCCCCCCCCCTTCTCTAGCCATCCAAGCACCAACAAGTGGTATCAGAGCTTGGGGCTCTGTTCAAATGGCTTAACATCCGAGAGCTTACAACAACGATGGCTTTGAGAGAAGGGTTTAGCCCCAGCCGACCTCCATTCTTCGACGACACTGATTTCCAATATTGGAGATCGAAGATGGAGTATTATTTGAAGACCAACATTAATATGTGATTTGCTGTGAAGGAGGGCTTTATCCTTCCAAGAGATGCTGGAGGAAAAAAGCTCGAGTTCTCATGTTGGTTGACTGAACAGATTCGAAAAGGGGAAGCCGATGCCAAAGCTGTGGTCACCCTACAATGTGGGATGACCAAGAAAGAGTTTATCAAAGTCGGCCCCTTTTCCACTGCCAAGGACCTCTGGAACAAGGTCATTGATGTTGGATATTGGATGGCTATAGAGGGGGCGGGGGGTGAATGTAGCCAGACACCCACAAGTTGCACTTTGAAGTTTTCTGCGTGATCAGATTAGCAGCGGAAGAAAATGCAAAACAAAGAACAACGCAAAGAAGGAAACGCAAACTAAACAAACGCTAACACCGTGATGTACAAGGTTCGGGGATAACTTGCCCCTACTCCTTGGCGTGCCCGTGAGGTGGGCGATCCCTTGATCGTCGGCAAATCAAACCCCGGTGAACCCAGATAAGATAGAGCATCCTTCTCGGTGGAGAAACCTCTCCACAGATCTCACGGATGATGGAACTTGAGTACAGGAGATCACACAAGGAGGAATGCTCACTCAGATCTCACAAGGATGTAGTAGAACGCTTAAGCACAAAGCAACAGAGAGCACGAACACAGCCCAGCCAAATCTCCCAAGTTTCTATCTTGTTCGCCTCATCTCCTCTGCTTCCAGCTTCGTCTCTTAAGCTTCTGCTCAACGTCTCCAGCTCCATCAGCACCACTGACCCACACCCTGACCCACTGACCTCTCTGAGCACTCAGTCCACTGGACACTCCTCCAGCTGAGCCTCCGTCAATTGCCAGCTGTGCCTTCGTCAGTTGCCAGTTGCGCCAAACGCCGTTGAGACCTGAAAACACAATAGATCCAAACCTGCTTCATGGAAAGTCCTCCATTGACCCTCCTTGAGTATTTGAATCACCTGCTATCACCTGCACACTCCAACAGAGGCTTAGTAATGCATATCAAATGGAAAATCAAGGATCAGAGATCAAGCGCAGAGAATCAGATACGTTCAGACGCGATCAGAGCGTCTGACAGTACAATTTGAATTAAAGTGATCAGTCACCGGACCGATCAGAGGGCCTCCTAATCGGTCACCAGACAGATCAGGTTGGGTTCAGACCGATCAGGCTCCATCCTGATCGGTCCCCAATGCTCAATCAGAAATTACGATTTCTCTGGGACTCTCCTGGACCGATCACCAGACCGATCCCAGGTTGTGGATCGATCACCAGACCGATCCATCCCTTTGCCGGGCGATTTCTGAGCTTCGCAGTCCAACCCTCCTGATCGGTCACCGGACCGATCAGAGAGCCTCCTAATCAGTCACCAGACCAATCAGGTCATGCTCAGACCGATCAGGCTCCGTCCTGATCGGTCATAGTGAGGAACTCGCGACACTTGATTGTTCTCCAGAACGATCTGCACAGTGATCCAGATCGGTCACCAGACTGATCAGGAGCAGTACAGCAGGGGAACTCAACTCACTGTGAGCTCCCTGATTGGTCACCAGACCGATCAGTCATCGCTGGATCGGTCACCAGACCGATCCATGAAGAAGCACCGTGCCAACTTCCCTGATCGGTCACCAGATCGATCCAGGCAAGCCCAAATGCACTCTAAGTCACGAGAACAAGCCTCCAGCCCTTCTCTGACTCGTGCCATGCCCAGCTTCACTCACTGGGACTTTAACCTAGCCCTCCAAGCTAGGACCTGACTTCACTCACCAGGGTTTCGGTCACCCAAATTCACTCACTGAGATTTCAACCTAGCTTCACTCACTAGGATTTCAATCACCTGGCTTCACTCACCAGGACCCGGCTTCACTCACCGAGATTTCAACCTAGCTTCACTCACTAGGATTTCCATCACCTGGCTTCACTCACCAAGACCCGGCTTCACTCACCGGGATTTCCATCACCTGGCTTCACTTACCAGGACCCTCCGAGTTAGGAATTTTCACCTAGCCCTCCAAGCTAGGACTTTTCACCCAACCCTCCAAGTTAGGACTTTTCACCTAGCCCTCCAAGCTAGGACTTTTCACCTAGCCCTCCAAGCTAGTACTTTTCACCTAACCCTTCAAGTTGGGACTTTTCACCTAACCCTCCAATTTGGGACTTTTCACCTAGCCCTCCAAGCTAGGATTTCAATCAACCCGTGCCTAGTCCCCGACCAGGACTTAATCACAATTAGTTCAACCAAACTTAAATCAAACCTTAAATCGGTGTCAACACCAAAACAACAATCGGGCCAGACTGCATCAACAATTGAGCTCCATGAAGGAACGCATGAAACCCGGACAGCCAAGAAGGACCTTCTTCTCAGCCAACTTCAAAAGCTGTCCATGGAAGAAGATGAAACTGTAAGTATACTCCATGGACGATTCAAGGAGATCCTCAATGGTCTACACTCCATAAATGAGAAGGTAGAGAACCGAGATCTTATAAGGTATGTTCTCAAAGCTTTCCCTAGGAATGCCTTGTGGTCATCCATGGTGGATGCTTACAAGGTTTCCAAGGATTTATCTTTTGTTAAGTTAGAAGATCTATTTTGTGAAATGGAACTACATGAGATCTCAAACAAAAGTCCAAAGGAGAAAGGTATTGCTTTAGTGGTAGGTGACAACAAGAAGAAGAAGAAGGAGAAGAAGAAGGAAAAAAGAGGAGGAGGAGACTCACTGTCACGTGGCTCTAGTGGCCTTAGAAGAGTCAAACAAGGAGAGTGAAGACGAAGCGAGTAGCTCCTCAACCGCACCTTCATCATCTTCGGATGATGAAGAGGTAATCTCTCCCGAGTTAGATAAGTGCTATAGAACCATTGCATGTCTAACTAGGTTGCTTAAAAAATCTAAGAACAAAGTTAAATTGTTGAAATTGGAAGTAGAAGAATTAAAATCCTCTAGGATAGAGGATATTAATGATTTTCATGATGAATCCCTTAAGGATGAGAACAAGATCCTAAGGAGCGAAATTGAAAACCTCAAGAATATTCTTGAGAAGTTTTCAACTAGCTCTAAAACATTAGACATGATACTAAATTCACAAAGAGCGGTTTATAANGTCATTAATGTCTAGAACACATTTTGGATCATCAAATAATTCTAAGAGTCAAAAGGTTAGAAAGAAAATGACTAAGGCATGAGTGCCAAAGTCATTTATTATAGATGCTTTAGGTCCCAAAATATGGGTACCCAAAACATCTATTTTTCGAATTGTATAGGCATTGATTGAGGGGGAGCATCTATCGACATGGGTGGTTGATATTTGACGCTCCAAAAACATGGTCATTCCTAGTTAGGGATGTGCTTACCATTTCCTCCATTTAATGGATATTTTCTACCTATGAGGAATGGTTCTTTTTCATCTCGGACTTAGATGATGGGAGTTAAATGGAAATCATAAACTCCATATCCAATGTAGATACATGGAAAATTTTCTCATGTGTTCCATTTTATTGGTGTCATTTGAAAATTCTCTCATTTGGAGTTGTATACATTTGGGACTATATTTTATCAAGATTACTCCAATATAATTAGGTCTAGGGTTAATGAACTTGGTAGAAATTTGGGACTATGAATTCTCCAATCCAATCTATGAACTATCAATAGAATGGAGAATTAGGATTCTCGACTTGGGACAAATCTAGATCTATGAGTTATCAAAATTGGTTGAAGCAAGCATATTATAAATATACTTGGAACATAATTAATCATGCATAAGTGTATTTTGCTTTTGTATTAAAGTTCTACCATGATCAGTTTTGTTTCCAAAACAAAGAGGAAAGTAACTACTTCATCTTTACCAAATAGCAATATACATCCATCATGTGTGCTATCCATGCCTATGAATTTTCTGATCCGATGATTGTATGCATACATGTTTTGGAAATCTGCTCATTTTTAGATACCAATTTGATACAAGCATGTTTTGAAAATTTGATCATATCTTCTGTATCGAGAAATCTGATCATATTTTGATGCTATTTTGATACGAACCTACTGGACAAAGTTAGGTATTTAGGAATGCATAAATATTTTGAACAAATTTGAACATGCCCTTGATGTTTTTCTTTGTTAATATAGAGAAATCTGTTTTGGTTAAGGAAAACCCCTCTTTTGATCAAAGGGTTTAACTCTAAGTGTATTAGAAGTTGAAACGCAGAGTTTCTGAAATGTTTCAGAAACCCTTCTGATTAGAAACCTGATCGGTTCACCGACCGATCAGGACTCACTCTGATCGGTCTGGGGATCGATCTGATCAAGTTTGATCAGCAGACTCCCTAACTGATTCAAAATTGGTAAATCATCAAGAGTTAGGTTTATGGTTAAGACATACTTGGCACAAATCTGATACAAACCAATTACAATTGAAACATCCTTGATCATCCATTGGTACAAACCTGGTACTAAGGGAGTACAAATTTGTACAAATTTGTTCGAGTGGTAAAATATGGGTAGGAATTTTTAAGACCCTTGATTCTCAGAAATTTTTCTGAAACATCAAGTATTAAAATGAGGCTTGGCTAAATCATACTTGGAACAAAACTTAATATTGATTTGATACAAACCTATGTTGGAATGATCAAATTCATAAGAAAGGGTTTGTTGAGTCATGACTCTTGTTCTTGATGTCGTGTTTCAGAAATTTTTCTGAAATGTCGTATATTAATGGAGTCTACACCCCTGTTATTGAATGCCAATTGTTAATGCAGTCTGTTCTAGAATGAATCAGAGTTACAGAAATTTTTCTGAAAACTGATTGTCCATAGATAAATCAGAAATTTTTCTGTATCGATCATCAGTCTGATGAAACTGCGCTAATTATTGTTGTATGATGCATACACATTGTTGCCATTATACATTTATGGTATATGCCACTCATATGCAATTCAAGAATTATCCTTTGATTATTTTGGGTTTTTAGGGAGAGCCCTTGATTAAGGGGGAGTTATGTTGAAACTTAATAACCATACCCTTTTCGATGTTTGACAAAGGGGGAGAGAATGGTTGATTAAGTTTAGGGCTGTGATTTTGTAGGGGGAGGATCTTGATTCCCTTACGATAATTGAATGGACTTCAATTGATCTAATACCTAAACTTAAATCGGATTGTTAAACAACAAAAAGGGGGAGATTGTTGATACAGTTTGGCCCGATTGTTGTTTTGGTGTTAACAACGATTTAAGTTTGGTTGAATGAATTTGGATTAAGTCCAGGTGGATCGGGAGATCGCATGCTGGCATGGGAAAAGACATAGTGGGACTAGGCACACCTAGTGGGACTAGGTGAAGTCCAGGTGGATCGGGGAGATTGCACGCTGGCAGTGGAAAAGACCTAGTGGGACTAGGCACACCTAGTGGGACTAGGACCTAGTGGGACTAGGCACACCTAGTGAGACTAAGTGAAGTGGAAAATACCTAGTGGGACTAGGCACTCCTAGTGGGACTAGGTGAAGTGGAAAAGTCTTAGTGGGACTAGGCACACCTAGTGGGACTAGATGAAATCCTGGTGAGTGAAGCCAGGTCCTAGCTTGGGAAGCTAGGTTGGATGAAATCCTGGTGAGTGAAGCCAGGTCCTAGCTTGGGAAGCTCCGTTGGATGAAATCCTGGAGAGTGAAGTCAGGTCCTAGCTTAGAAAGCTAGGTTGAATGAAGTCCCGGTGAGTGAAACTGGGCATGGAGACTTGGTCTGGGGGACTGAGCACGAGTCAGAGAAGGCTGGAAGCCCGTTCTCTTAACTTAGAGTGGAATTGGTTTTGGTTGGATCGGTCTGGTGACCGATCAGGGAAGTTGGCATGAATTTCCTTCGTGGATCGGTCTGGTGACCGATCCAGAGGAGGCTGATCGGTCTGGTGACCGATCAGGGAGAGAACAGAAAGATTGCAGAAACTTAGGTTGCCTTCTGTTCGGCTCCTGATCGGTCTGGTGACCGATCAGGGAGAGCTCCTGATCGTTCTGGTGAACGATCTGAGGGATTTTAGAAATCGCGAGCTCCTCACTATGACCGATCAGGATGGATCCTGATTGGTCAGAGAGTGGCCTGATTGGTCACCAGACCGATCAGGGCACACCTTGATCGGTCTGGTGACCGATCAGGGGTTGTGGCAGAAAGAAGCTGGTGGAAACCCAACTAGTGCTGGATCGGTCTGGTGACCGATCACTAGAAGTCGCAATCTCAGATTTCTCACCGTGGACCGATCAGGCTGGAGCCTGATCGATCAGGGCTAACCCTGATCAGTTCGGTGATCGATCAGGGTCCTCTCTGATTGATCGGGTGACCGATCAGAAGCTGAACTTTAATTCAAATTCACTGTCAGACGCTCTGATTGCATCTGTTTTCTCTGTCGATTCTCTCATACACTGCTGATTTCATTTGATATGCTGTGCTAATCTTCTGTTGGAGTGTGCAGGTGATACAGGGAGGATTCAAACCATGGGGGAGAGTCAACTGAGGACTTTCCTTGGTGCAGGTTTGTCTGTTTACCGATTTCAGGTTTCAACGGGCAGCTGGCGCGGCTGGCAACTGACGGAGGCTCAGCTGAAGAGGTCTTCAGTGGACTGAGTGCTCAAGGAGTCAGGGGGTCATGCTGTGCTCAGTGGATGCTGTTGGAGCTTGACGACATTGAGCTTGAGCTTAAGACAAAGCTGGAAGCAGAGGAGCGGGGAAGCGAACAGATAGAAAACTTGAGGAGTTTTGGCTATTGTGTTTGTGTGCTCTCTGTTGCTTTATGCTTGAGTGTTCTTGTCACATCCTTGTGAGCTTTCCTTCTCGAGTGTCTCGTGAGCTTAACTTGTATCCATCTGTGAGACAGCGTGTGGAGAGGTTTCTCCACCGAGAAGGAGGCGTTTGATATCCGGGGTTCACCGGGGCTTGATCTGCCGACGATCAAGGGATTGCCCACCTCACGGGCACGCCAAGGAGTAGGGGCAAGTTATCCCCGAACCTTATATATCGCGGTGTTAGCGTCGGTTTGCTTTCCCTGTGTTTTTGTTTGTTGTTCTTCATTTTTGCTTCTGTGTTTTTGTTTCCGCTGCTGCTTACCCTGATCGCAGAAGTTTGCAAAGAACAAGCGTTTTAGTGTCTGGCTACATTCCCCCCCCCCCTCTCTAGCCATCCAAGCACCAACATTATTGAGATGAAATCAACACACAAAACCTTCCAAAGGGATTTTTAGAGGTTCTCTTTCTAAGTTCTACATTTCAATGAAAATGGAGCCCACTCAATCATAACATGTTTCTTGAACTACCATAAGCTTGCTCATTATCTACTCTCCACCTTCATTCTTGACTTGGATCCACATCTACAAAGGTTTACTAGAACAAATTTAAGAAATATGAAATGAATAGAATGAAAGAGAAGTTCCATGAATTTTGATACCAACTACTAATGGTAAAGAAAATAGAGACATATGATATGCTAAGAGAAGAAATATGATAAAGAAATATAGCATGAAGGAAAACTATGGGAAAGTAATGAAAAATAGAAAACTTGGATACTCAAAATTATTTCTAATGCTCTTTGCCCTCTTATGGTTGCCTCTTATGAATTCCGAGCCAAGGTGAGTGAGTATGAGCTGATTTGGAGGAGGTTCAATTCTGAAGAAGTGTTCTGTACTGTGCCAGCTTCACTGATCGGTCCAGAGACCGATCAGACATTGCCTGATCGTTCTACTGATCGGACTGGATCTCCCTGATCGGACTGGTGACCGATCAGGGGCTGATCAGTAGCCAAATTCCAAAATTTTGAAACTGCCTTTTGCCTGAATTTCTCCTTTCTTCTAATCAACACTAAATCTTAATCCATCTAGCTTCTTATTAACGTCTCCAAGTTCAGAAATCTATCCATCTTTTGAATTTTCATGTTTTCATTTGTCTTTTATTTACTTTTTTTTTCTCTTTTATTTTTCTATTTTCTATTTTTTTTCCAGCTGCTTGTTGCGTTTTCTTTTTTTTTCTCTGCAGCTTCAACTATCTCCAACAACCAAATTCTACTCCCTCATCTCCACTTCAGTGCTTAGCAACGATTAGAACTTTTTTTGAAGATACTTCCACTTGCCAATTCCATGCCTAAGTGAAACTTTTGATGGACTTGGAAAATTCCACTAGTTACTAACCTTTGTAAGCCCCATTCCTTTCTAAACTATCCTCATAGAGTTGTAACACCAAATAACATTCAGAAATCAAGTTGTTCCAAAAATGATCTTAACTTTCCAATACTCACAATTCATCTTTGATACACCACTCATCAAATTGGCACACCTCTTCATTTCTTCTTCTTTTTCTTCTATTTTTGCATTTTGTTCCTCATGCTCTTCCATTCCTTTAGTCCCTTCAAATACTCGGAATTCATAAAAACAATCCATCTTAAAACCAATAAAACAGATAATAACTTCAAAATACACCACTTCTCACCAAAATTCCTTTCAAAGCTCTAGCCACCTCCCCCCTCACTTAAACTTTTGTCCATCTCGGGCAAAGTAATATCAAGAAAAATCACAAGTAACCAAGTCTATAGAGAAATATGGTAATCAGCAGAAAAAATAGGGAAAGGGGAAAGAACAAGGCATGAATCAACAAGATATGTTGCAACAATTATATGAAAAAGTGAAGACAAAGTGATTAACCTTAATAAATGTGGTCCAATCATAGAAATATGGTTTTGAAAGAACCTAAGCAAGTTCTAGAGTACAATTACATGTGTGTATCTCAACAATAAAGCTAAATCCTTACTAGGTAAAAAGAATTCATCTCAACTCATCAATCTAGAGTCCATAACCAAGTAGTACTCAAGCAACCAAGAAATTTCATCCATTAACTCAAATCCTAAGTCTTGACAACCAAATTTAATTTGCTTTCAAAATACTCTAAAATCATATAGAGAAAACCTAGAGGGATACATTTATTCTTAATCATGCAAAAATAAGGTGACAAAAGGGTAAAATGATGTCTATAATCACTATTTATTCATCTACACTTCCTAAACATTTATTCTCAAAACTTATTGGAAAAGAAAATTTAACTACTTGAAAACAATCAAATGGTATTTACAATAAAGTAAACGCAAGGAAAAGGAAACTCCCCTTTAGGTTGGGTAGATAACATCTTTGATGTCCACTCCATCCACCTCTAGCTCCTTTAATTCTTCATAGTACTTCTTGAGCCGGTGGCCATTGACTTTCCACATAAAACCATTAGTCTCATCTTTAATTTCAACAACACCATAGGGAAAAATATTAGTTACAATAAATGGACCTTCCCACCTTGACCTCAACTTACTCTTAATCAACTTGAGCCTTGACTTGTACAATAAGACCTTGTCACCAATTTGAAATTCTTTTCTCACTATATGTTTGTCATGGAAGTTCTTGGTCTTCTCCTTGTAGATCCTTGAGTTCTCAAATGCCTCTAGTCTAATCTCCTCAAGTTCTTGAAGTTAAAGTTTTCTCTCTTCTCTCACCTTGGTAGCATCGAAATTACAAGCCTTCACCGCCCAATATGCTTTGTGCTCTATCTCCACGGGTAGATGACAAGCTTTACCATAGACTAGCCGGTAGGGAGACATGCCAATTGGTGTCTTGAATGCCATTCTATAGGCCCAAAGTGCATCATCTAGCCTCTTGCTCCAATCTTTTCTATTGGGCCCAATGGTTTTTTCCAAAATTGCTTTAATTTCTCTATTTGAGATTTCGGCTTGGCCATTTGTTTGGGGATGATAGGAAGTAGAAACCTTGTGTACAACCCCATACTTACTAAGTAGGGCCTTCATGTGTTTGTTGCAAAAGTGAGATCCTTGGTCACTTATTATAGCCCTGGGAATTCCAAACCTGCAAAATAACAACAACAGAAGAGTCATCAGTCCTGGAGGGAATGACCTCCACCCATTTAGAAACATAATCTACAGCAAGTAAAATATACAAGTAACCACAGGATGTAGGAAAATGTCCCATAAAGTCTATTCCCCAAATATCAAAAATCTCACAGAATAGCATAGTATGTAGGGGCATCTCATTTCTAGCTCCTATGTTCCCAGTTCGCTGACATCTATCACAATTTTTATAAAACACATATGAATCATGAAATAAGGTGGGCCAGTATAAATCACACTCTAAAACCTTCCTAGTCGTTCTTTGTGGTCCAAAGTGTCCCCCACATGCTGATGAATGACAAAACGTAAGGACTGAATGAAATTCATGGTCTGGTATGCATCTCCTTATTATTTGATCATTACAAAACTTCCATAAATACGGGTCATCCCACACATAGAATTTTGCATCACTTTTGAATTTATCTTTTTGAGCTTTAGAAAAGTGTATAGGAAAAACATGAGCTGCTAAAAAATTAACAAGGTCTGCATACCAAGGTGACTAACCATGTACTGCAAGGAGGTGCTAATCTCTAAAGTCATCATCAATGGTGGAAGTGGATCCATCTCCTTCAATTCTGCTCAGGTGATCTGCAACCAAGTTTTCTTTGTCACTTCTATCTTTGATTTCCAAATCAAATTCCTGGAGTAGAAGTATCCATCTGATTAGCCTAGGCTTAGCATCTAGCTTCTTCAAAAGGTATTTTAAAACTGCATGATCAGAAAAAACAATGACATGTGAGCACAATAAATAAGATCTAAAACGGTCTAAAGTAAAAACAATAGCAAGAAGCTCATTCTCAGTGGTGGTATAATTGGCTTGGGCGGCATCTAGGGTCTTGGAGGTATAACATATGACATGAGGTGCTCCATCCACCCTCTGTGCTAGAACAGCTCCCACTGCAAAGTTAGATGCATCACACATTAATTCAAATGGTAAATTCCAATCAGGTGATTTAATGATAGGAGCTGAGGTAAGAGCCTCCCTTAGTCTGTGAAAAGCTTCTTTGCACTTATCATCAAAACAAAATTCAATATCTTTTTGTAAAAGTTTTGTCAAGGGTCGAGCAATATCGCTGAAGTCTCTAATGAATCTGCGGTAGAAATCTGCATGTCCAAGAAAGGCACGAACATCCCGTGTTGGTGCCAGAAGCACCATATCGAACCTTGTTTTGATATTGACAAAGGATTCAAAGTTAAGTACTATTGGTGATCTAATAAAGTTACTCAAGTGTGTAGGAAAGTCCTAGTTGATTTAGGCAAGAAGTCCTGGCCGTGGGCTGGGCAATTAAGTCCTGACATAAGGTTGGGCAATAAGTCCTGGTCGTGGATTGGGCACTAAAACTTGGCCGAGGGGTGGGCACCGAAGACCTGATTCGAGGAATTGAGCACTAAGTCCTGGCCGAGGGCTGGGCACTGAAGACCTGGTTCGAGGAATTGGGCACTAAGACCTGGTCGCGGATTGGGCACGAAGACCTGGTGAGTAAAGCTGGCCAAAAGTCCAATCGGAGGAGCCGGTTGGCAAAAGGTAAATTCTCCTGAGAGGAGTAGGTGAGGATGCGTTCCCCGTCGAGGGAACATAGGCGTCGATTCGACCTAGGGTTCCATTTGGGAGACCCGAAGTCAGAACCAAGACAGCTACGGCTGTATAAACTAACTAACATTCTTGCCTTGTTTGTTGTGGAACTAACCTTGGATGCATGGACCAAAGGAATGTGTTTCTGCAGCTCAGAACGGCTCAAAGGAGAGGGGCAGCAGCTGAGCTAGGCGCCCGGGAGGTCCCGGGCACCCAAGGTCAAAGCCAAATGAGCAGTTAAGCAAGAATCGCTTCTAAAGATTACTGGGATAGGCGCCTTGATGGTCCTGGGCGCCCTGAAGGTCCCGGGCGCCCTGGATGTCTCGGGCGCCCTGGGTCCAAGACAAACTGTGATCGAAGCAAACTCAGCCACGAAGCCAGCAGACCAAGTCAACTGGGGCGCCCCAACGTCCCGGGCGCCCCCGTCAGCTCTGAGGCCGATTCTAGAGGGATAAGCGCTGACCGAGCTGCAGATGAGGTTTCTCGGATCCGTAGGCATGTGTCAGGAGCCCCCAGCGTCCAGGGCACCCCCAGGAGCAGGATAAAAGGGGCTCGACCCCAAGGTTTCAGCACGTCAATTTTCCAACGCCTCTACGCTCTTCGTTCAAGTGCTCTGCTCCGGAAACCTCCGATCTTGAGATTCTAGCGCTGACGACGACCCTCTGCTCCGAAATACGATCCACACCGGGTGTCGGTAACGAAGAGTATAATTTTCATTATTGCACTACTATTGTAACAATCTTTGTAAATCTTTACGTCATTATAGAATTGCCCGCAGTAAACGGTCAAGGACCATGGGCCTTGGAGTATGAGCCGACCGTGACTCCGAACCAAGTTAAAGTACTTGTGTTCTTCTTGTGTGTTTGTTTTCATTTCCGCTGCGTAATTTCTCTCAATCTTATCCGAAACGTTTTCACAATATTCACCCCCCCTCTATCGTGTTTACTCGATCCAACATCCCGTACGCATACGGGGTAAGATAAAGCAGATATGACACTAATTTTTACAGGATCTACCTCAATATCTCTCCTAGAGACTATGTGACCTAATACAATACCATGCTCTACCATAAAGTGGTATTTTTCAAAATTAAGCACAAGGTTAGTCTCAATACAATGGTGTAAAACCCTAGACAAGTTATCTAAATATGAATCAAATGACGTGCCAAAAACTGAAAAGTCATCCATAAAAATCTCCATACAGTGCTCTAACAACTCACCAAATATACTTACCATGCATCGCTGAAACGTTCCTGGAGCGTTGTAGAGTCCAAATGGCATCCGTCGGTAGGCAAAAGTACCAAAGGGACAAGTGAAGGTAGTCTTCTCCTGGTCCTCCGGATCGATACAAATCTGGAAGTAGCCTGAGTACCCATCCAAGAAGCAGTAATGGGACTTCCCTGCAAGTCTCTCAAGCATCTGATCAATAAAGGGTAAAGGGAAGTGGTCTTTTCTCGTGACTTGATTAAGCTTCCGGTAGTCAATGCATACTCTCCATGAATTTTTGACTCTGGTGGGTACTAATTCGTTACTTGCATTTTCCACCACTGTAACTCCAGATTTCTTGGGCACCACATGAATGGGACTAACCCACTGACTATCAGAAATAGGGTAAATGATATCTGCCTGTAGAAGTCGAGTCACCTCTTTCTTAACAACATCCAAAATGAGTGGATTAAGTCTCCTTTGTGGCTGCCTTACTGGTTTAACATTTTCTTCCAAGAATATCCTGTGCATGCAGATAACTGGGCTAATACCTGGTATGTCTGATAAAGTCCACCCAATAGCTTTCTTGTGATGTCTCAGGATTTGCAATAATTTTTCTTCCTGCTCTGATTCCAAGTGTTGTGCGATGATAACTGGAAAATTCTGCTCCTCTCCTAGAAAAACATACTTCAGATGATCTGGTAGTGGCTTAAGCTCAATCTGAGCCTGCTCAGAAGGTATGAGTGATCCTTGGGGCTCAGTGCAATCCCCTACACTATCACACCTAAACTCTGAATCCTCTAAAATATCAATAGAAATAGGTGATCCTTGGGGCTCTGTGCAATCCCCTACACCTAGAAAATCCTCTCCAGCTGGAAGTAGATCTGAAATAACCTCTGAAATATCCTCAGCCTCCATAGCAAATACTACCTCAGCCTCTTCTGAACTGCCAACTCCTCTGGAAATATCAAATGAAACTCCCTCAGCCAATATATCTGCATCATCCAACTCCTCCAAGATACCAATGCTCATAATGGAGTGGTCTTTTTGTGGGTGCTTCATGGTATCAAAAATGCTGAATTGGACTATTGTGTCTCCAATTTCCATGGAAAGTGTGCCAGCATAAACATTTATCTTTGTTCTCGCAGTCTTCAGAAATGACCTTCCTAAGATCAGCGGAGATCTGTGTGCAAGGTAGTCTCCCTCCATGTCTAGAATGTAAAAATCTGCAGGAAATATCAGCTCCTTTACCTTTACCAACACATCTTCAATTATACCGGCTGGGTTGGTCTGTCTCCGGTCTGCTAACTGAATCACCACTCCAGTAGGCTGTAGAGGGCCTATACCAAACATCTGAAAGACTGATCTGGGCATCACATTTATGGAGGCTCCTAAATCCAACATAGCATCATGGAACATGGTCCTCCCTATCTCACAAGATACAGTAAACACGCCTGGGTCTTCACACTTCTGAGGAATGACATGGATAAGTGCTGAAACATTTTTCCCCAAGCTGACCAACTCATTCTCCTTCAACTTCTTCTTGTGAACACATAAATCTTTCAGGAATTTTGCATACTTAGGAATCTATTTTATCATGGTCAACAAGAGTACATTGATCTCCACTTTACTAAACAATTTCACTAGCTCATTGTATTCCTTAGCTTTCTCCTCCTCCACTTGCTTCTTAGCTTGGGTTTTACGCTGAGGGAATGGCAAAGGAACTCTCATTTCTTCCTCTTGAGCCGAAAGTTGAGGGGCTGAAATTTGGACTGATTTCTCTGTTGGATCGAGAGAAACGATAGAGGGGGGGGGGTGAATATCGTAAAACGTTCGGATTAAGAAATAGAGAATGCACATCGGAAATTAACACAAACACACGCAAACACCAAGTTTTTTACTTGGTTCGGAGTCGCGGTCGGCTCCTACTCCAAGGCCCACGGTCGTTGACCGTTTTCTGCGGGCAATTCTATATGTGCGCAAAAATAGTTTACAATACGTATTACAAGACTAGTGCAGTAAACTTTAAAAGAAGGTCTTCGTTACCGACGTTCGTTGTAGATTGTATTTTTGGAGCAGAGGGACGTCGTCGGCACTTGTATCTCGAGTCGGGAGGTTTCCGGAGCAGAGCGCGAGCGTAGAAGAGTATGAATGCGTTAGAAGAATTGATTGCAGGAAGCCTTGGGGTCGAGGACCCTTTTATAGCCCCTGGGGGCGCCTGGAACGTCGGGGACGCCCCCCACGTGTCAGCTGATCTGAGTTCCTCTCGGTCAGCTATGATCCCTTCAAACTCGGGATCAGGCTTTGACGGGGGCGCCCGGGACACTGGGGGCGCCCGGGTTGACCGGGTCAACTCTTATCCGTTAGCTTCGCTGGCTTCTGCTTCGTTAGCTTGATCTGGGGGCGCCCGGACCATCCGGGGCGCCTGGGAGCATGGGGGGCGCTCGGGAGGATGGGGGCGCCCCGCCCATAAGCTGTCGAAGCATTCACTTGCTCTCCTTCTTTTGTATTGACCTTGGGGGCGCCCGGGACACTCCGGGCACCCTACTCAGCTTCTGCCTCACTCCTTTGAGGCTCTCTGAGCTGCTGACACTCGTTCCTTCGGTCCTGCATCCAGGGTTAGTCGAAAATAACATAGAGCAACAATATATTAGTTTTATACAGCCTTAGCTGTCTTGGTTCTGACTTTGGGTCTCCAAAATGGAACCCTAGGTCGAACCGACGCCTACTATTCCCTCGACGGGGAACGCGTCCTCACCTACTCCTCTCGGGAGAATTTACCTGATGCCAACCGGCTCCTCCGGTTGGACTTTTGCCCAGCTGTCCTTCGCCAGGTGCCTAGCTGCCCTTCGCCAGGACTTGGATACCAAGCTGTCCTTCGCCCGGTGCCTAGCAGTCCTTCGCCAGGTCTTCGGATCCTGGCAATCCTTCGCCAGGTGCCTAGCAGTCCTTCGCTAGGGCTTTGTATCCTGGCAGTCCTTCACCAGGTGCCTAGCAGTCCTTCGCTAGGGCTTTGTATCCTGGCAGTCCTTCGCCAGGTGCCTAGCAGTCCTTCGCTAGGGCTTTGTATCCTGGCATTCCTTCGCCAGGTGCCTAGCAGTCCTTCGCTAGGGCTTTGTTTCCTGACAGTCCTTTGCCAGGTGCCTAGCAGTCCTTCGCTAGGGCTTTGTTTCCTGCACACTTAGTAACATCGTTAGATCACAAATAATACTTAACTTTGAATCCTTTGCCAATATCAAAACAAGGTTCGATATGGTGCTTCCTGCACCAACATTCTCCACTGAAGTAGCTGCTGTAAATCCATTTTTACCACTGATTTTCCCTCCATTTCCACCAAAATCTCAGGATTACTAGATGAAGGAGTTAGGCTTGAGCTAGGGGTGGATCCAACTGATTTTGAAGTGATTCCAGGGCTGTTTGGGGCTGAAAATGAAGTTGTTGTCCTGTTTTCAGAAAATTCAGCTTTTGGACCATTTGGAGTTGAAGCCACCTTCTCACTCCTCGAAGTAATAGCACTAAGGTTCCCCTTTGGGTTTGGAGTAGCTTGAGAAGGTAGTTGGCTTGATCCTTGAGCTTGCATTTGATTCATCCCACTAGCCAATTGTCCAATTTGTCTTTCAAGGTTTTGTGTGGTGGGATCATTCCTTTGTTGTTGCAAAAGTTGTTGAAGCATCTCCTCTATCCTTTGTTGTTGCGCATTTCCTCCACTAGAGCCTCCATAGCCCCCTTGGTTAGCATGAGGCTTTGATTGGCTTTGAAATGATGATTGAGGTGGTTGAAATTGTTGAACTTGCTGTGAACCTTGAAAGTAGGGTTGTTGGGGCTGATTATAAGGCTGAAATGGTTGAGAAAATTATTGAAAATTTTGCTGAGAACTTGGTTGAAATGGTTGAGAATTGTAGCTCTGAAAATTCTGAGGTTGTGGTTGAAATTGTGGTTGAGAGGGCTGAAATTGTGTGGGCTAGAAATTCTAATTTGAGGGATGAAAACTTGGGTTGAATGGTTGGAATCCCTGCTATGAGAACTGATTTTGTTGCTAAAAATTCGAACTTCCTTGAAACCCTTGCTGATTCACTTGAAAAGGTGGATGATTTCCTTGATAGGGTTGCTGAAATTGTTGAAAAGATTGTTGAAATGGCTAAAATTGTTGTTGTCCTTGCTGAACTTGCTGGAAATTCGATTGGAGCTGTTGATAGGGCTGTGGTGATGGGTTTTGCTGATAAAAAGAATTGTCATACTTCAAGTTGGGATGATCCCTCCAACCCGGATTATAGGTAGATGAGTAGGGGTTGTTTTTGGCTTGAAATTGTCCCCTAGTCAATGCAGCTAATGTCTCATCTTGTTGGAGGTTAGGACATAAATCCGAATTGTGGTCTTGGCTTGAACAAATACTGCATAACCTCATCACTTGGCTTGAAGGTGGTGGTACTGAGAAATTCTGATTTTGACTCATATTGTTTAGAGTCATTTGCTTCACCAGGGATGTGAGCTCCATTAATGAATTCTTGATTTCCTTCTGCTCATTTGATACCATCTGAACTTCATTAACTCCTCTAGTGGACAAAGCTCTACTCCCAAATTGCTGTGAGTTCTCTTCCATATTTGAAATTAGCTCCCTAGCTTGATCTGGTGTTTTGTTTACTAGGGCTCCTCCTGCTGCAGCGTCTATCATGATCCGATCCATCTGGAGAAGTCCCTCATAAAAATACTGAATGAGTAGCTGCTCACTAATCTAGTGTTGTGGACAGCTAGAACAAAGTTTGTTGAACCTTTCCCAGTAGTCATATAAAGTTTCTCCCACTATTTGCTGTATTCCACATATGCTCTTCCTGATGATTGCAGTCCTAGATGCTGGAAAGACTTCTCCAAAAATGCTTTCTTCATAGAAATCCAGCTAGAAACGTGCCCAGTAGGTAAGTAGTAAAACCAATCCTTCGCTGCTCCAGTCAGGGAAAATGGGAATGCTCTCAGCTTAATATCTTCTTCTGAAATACCCTGAGGCTTCATGGTGGAGCAGACAACGTGAAACTCATGTAAATGTCTGTTGGGATTCTCCCCAGACTGACCTTGAAATTTGGGCAACAAATGGATGAGTCCTGATCTTAACTCAAAATCTCCAGTGAGCTCTGGATAGGCAATGCAGGAGTACTGAAAAGCATCACCTGGTGCTGCTAGTTCCTTTATTGTTTTCTGGTGGTCTGCCATAGGATCAACTAAATAAGCAGAAATAGGCTGAGTAGGAATAATGTCAAAAGCCTCTAAAACACTGAGTTGATTCCTCCTGGCTCTGAAAGTTCTTTCAATTTCAGGATCAAAGTTTTCAAGAATACCACCTGCAGATCTGGTCATACACAAATACAAAAATCGCAGCAAATATATACACAAAAAATGAAACAAATGTAATGAATCATAAAATATAGAGATAAGCACAAAAATAGATCACAAGATATGAAATAAGCACACAAGCTAAAGCAAACAAACTCAACTAGTGTTCCCCGGCAACGGTGGCAAAAATTTGATGGGTCTCGATATAGATGTCACGAATGTGAGCCTCAAATTTAGAATTTATAACTGAAAACCCTTGCTAGCAAGATTAAAGGTAGAATAGGGGCCTCAGGTCGTATTTTTTCCAAGGACTAGTTGTGAGTGTTTGAATCAAGCTTGAAAGTTATTTGTCATCAAATGATTTGGGTTTTCGAGATAAAATGGGGTGTTGTGTTGCAAGTAAGAATGGAAGTAAAATTCGAAATGGAATTGACTTAACCAAGTAAACTTAAGCTAGGAAATTGCAATTATGAACTTAACCAACTAGGAAATGAAGCAAGGAAATACGAAATGGAAAGACAAGATTAATATCAAATGCAAGTAATCACGAGATCTGTATCTAATTTCGTAAATGAGGAATTGAAGCGATCTGAGTACAAAAAATAGGCTAAATTGAAACAGATAACTGCCTTATCGATCGGCAGACCGATCAGATGTAAGCATGATCGGTCTACAAACCGATCAGGTGATGGCTGGATCGGTCGTTTAGACTGATCAGTGTCTGAAAGTTTACTGAGACGAACTGAGCAGAAACAAACAATTGACAAAACGAATGAAAAATTGAAATCTAAACTACAGTTTGAGTTTTCGAACAAGAATCCCTCCTTGTCGTCACGCAAGAGCCGAGCGTAGAACCCCTTAGCTCGAAAATCAACAAGAACCCAATTCCCGTGGCTGAATTGCGCTGATCTGCTGTGCAGCTGAACTCCTCTTCCGATCTCCCTCTTCTCGACGGATCTGATGGCGATTATGGCTCAGGAATACTCCAACTTCTTCAGAGAACCACTCTGAATGAGCAGAGAACTCCGATCGATGACGTCGCTCGATAAAAAATAATCAGATGAAGCAAACTCTGATAAAACCCTCACCGGAGCTTGGCACAACAATTTGGAAACGCGATCCTAGGGGAAATGACCTTTTGATCTGAATTCTGGATAAGAACCTCCAGCTGTAGTGGCCGCCCGATCCAAACTAAGAAGAAAAATGATGATGAATGGGCAGAACGATGAACAAACTGGAGCAGAGAATTCGCGACCACGAGCTCAGCGAGGGAATTTCCGTTTTAACCAATTGCTTTTGAATTTGGACGGCTGTGATTACATTGATCTCATTGATATGGCTCGCGTGTCGTACCGCGAGTATCAAATACAATTTAAGTATCGAATCCTCTAAACTAATGTAGCATAGAGTAACTCGAGTCGTCTCCCAAAGAATGTAGTTGATGCATGATAAATATTAGAATCGTATGTTATTGCTTTTGGGTATTGGATATGAAACTGGGGTTTGGATTTGAATGTTAATACTACGAAAAGAAATAGCAAAACAGGTATGAAATCTAGTTCTAATTAAGGAAAGACAATGCAGGTAAGGAAATCTAGTTTACCCTAACTACAATTGCAGCAAAGAAAAAGCAACTCGAAATAAGCATTCAAGAAATAGAGCATCAATGAAACCTAAATATGGAACAAAACCTATAGCATTAAAGAAATCTAGACTGATCTAACTTAATTGCATTTAAATGAAAACATGAAACTTAAAGCAATGGAAGAGCAATACAAAACAAGAGTTAATTAACTAAGAAACATCACAATTGAAATTAACTGTTCCCAACTTGGAGGGCTAGGTGAAAAGTCCTAGCTTGGAGGGCTAGGTGAAAAGTCCTAACTTGGAGGGTTAGGTGCAAATTCCCAACTTGGAGGGTTAGGTGAAAAATCCTTAGCTTGGAGGGCTAAGGTGGTTGGAGCTCCTGGATCGGTCTGGTGACCGATCAGGGAGTTGGCACGGTGCTCCTTCGTGGATCGGTCCGATGACCGATCCAGCGATGACTGATCGGTCTGGTGACCGATCAGGGGGTATTCGTTTCACCCATTGCTTGGCTCCTGATCGGTCTGGTGACCGATCAGGGAGCAAACAGTGAGGTTGAGTTCCCTTGCTGATCTGCTCCTGATCGGTCTGGTGACCGATCTGGATCACTGTGCAGATCGTTCTGGAGAACGATCCAGTGTCGCAAGTTCCTCTCTATGATCGATCAGGACGGAGCCTAATCGGTCTGGACCCAGCCTGATCGGTCTGGTGGTCGATCAGGATGTTTCCTGATCGGTCCGGTGATCGATCAGGAGGTCTGGACTGCGAAGCTCAGAAATCGCCCGATAAAGGGGTGGATTGGTCCGGTGATCGATCCACAACCTGGGATCGGTCTGGTGACCGATCCAGGAGAGTCTCAAAGAAATCGCGATTTCTAATCGAGCATTGGGGACCGATCAGGACAGAGCCTGATCGGTCTGGACCCAGCCTGATCGGTCTGGTGACCGATCAGGAGGTTCTCCGATCGGTCTGGTGACCGATCACTTTAATTCAAATTGCACTGTCAGGCGCTCTGATCGCGCCTGACCATATCCGATTCTTTGTTGCTTACATCTAATACTTGATTTACTGTGTGATATGCTGCTCTAACACTCTGGTTAAGCTGCAGGTGATAGGGGAGGATTCAAACACTCAAGGAGAAGTCAATGGAGGCTTTCCTTGGAGCAAGTTTGTCCGTTTTCCATCTCAGGTTGCAACGGCTGGGCTGCAGACTGGAGCTGCTGACTGGAGCTTGGCTGAGGGGAGCTCAGGAAGTCCAAGGAGGGCTTAGTGGTAGCTGGCGTTGGCAGGGGAGCAGCTGGAGGCTGCAGGAGATGCTGTCACCTGGTGCTGAGTGGAGAAACAAAAGGGCGGAAGAAGGCTTCGTTGAAGAAGAAGTTCTGAGTTCTTGCTGCGCCTTGTGTTCTCCACATCCAGCTTGCTTGTTCTGAAGTTTCATCACCTTTAGCAATCTACTACAATCTTGAAGCAATCAACCTTACTTGAGCACTTGAAGGAGAGAACAAGAGGCTTGGAGTCCGACAGCGGGAAGACACGAGGAAGGGTTTCTTGCGTGAGATCGCTGCTGGGTGGAGCTCAGGAAAGCTTGCTGTGTTCTTGTCTTTACTAAGTGTTTGAGTAAGATCTTTCTCGTTGTTTCTTTGTGCTTAAACTTAAATCTGTGATTGAATCGCTGTGGAGAGGTTTCTCCACCGAGAAGGAGGTTGCTTTCTATTCGGTGATAACCGGGGCTTGATCTGCCGACGATCAAGGGATTGCCCACCTTAAGGGCACGCCAAGGAGTAGAGGCAAGNCATATCTGCAAGTTGCATACTAACGTCTGTTGGGCATCCATATGGTTAAGTCGGTGCTAGTCATTTAGTTGCTCAGTTCACTCTACCACTTGTTGTCGTGGTAGTTGCTAGAGTACAAACAACTGTCCTGTTAACCACACATGTTGTAGTTGTAGGCAAGCAGTGACACCCTCGCTGTTGTTTTTCGAGGGATACTAGAGATGTTGATAGCTCCCCCTATATATCGGGGTTTGGAGCAGTTGGCTCCCCAGCATCCTGTCCACTCAACCACACATTTCTGTGGTATTCATTGGAGTGCGTACAGTTGTCACAGCCCTACCCACTCAGTCACAAAGATGGGATGTGTTGGCGGCTTGATTGGCGTCAGGGGTGACACATGTCATTGCATCATATGTATTATTGCATTTATGCATTTTCTTGTGCTTGTTGCATTAATATGAGCTATGATTGTTGCATTTGGTTGGCATGCATGTATGTTTTGATATTGTGATATCATGAGGTTTTCTCGTACCTGCTTAGTTGTCGTTTTAGTTTACGCCATGTTGTTTTATATGTTATACATGTTTAGGTATTCTTATATTCCTTATGGACTGTACCTTGTTGATTCTCTACTTGGTTATCTCTTATTATATCATGCAATTGTCGACTCATATACCCGCAGAGTCCGCCCGGACTCACCACCCCTACTTTCTCTTTTTGTTGCAAATAGAAGGTAGTTGCATTTCTTGGGGCCAGGAGAGGATCCAGTTGCCAGTCCCCGATGTTGAGTTGTTTCCGTATTTGGTTTAATTGTTTTATTTTCGGCACTTGGTGAGTTTCACATTTTATTTATTTATCAGGTATCAGACTGATTTTGTCGTTATTACAGAGACATTTGAGTTCTCTTTGGGTTGTGTTTTCTTTTATGTTTAAGGTGGCTGAGCCACCCGTTACCTTTCCTATTGATTTAATAATTGCGTGGTTGTGTTTATTTTTCATTATTTTGTGATGCTAGCCACTTGTGGCTAAGCTATATGGGTGAGAGTGCATGTATTATTTGTCACAACTTGTCCACCGTACAGGGGAGATGCTGCCCGATTTTTGAGTAAGCATGTGCCTCTGGGGTCGTGACAAGTTGGCTATCAAGATTCATAAATTCTAGTACTTAGCCTGGAGGTCTAGAGTTCGAATCCTGCGCAAGGCAAAAATCCACTGGCCAGGGATGGGAAGTCCTAGTGAGTAATGGCACGACTAATGGTCGACGACCTAAGGGATTGTCAAAGTTGGGCCGCCAAATGTTGATTTGGCCGCCAGGTTGTTGGGCTGAGGGGCCAGGTTGTTGGGTCGCCAAATGTTGATTTGACCGCCAAAGGGGCCGAGGGGCTAGGTCGTTACATAAAAAGGCGCCTTTTTATTGTAACGACCCGACCCCTCGGTCTCTTTGGCGGTCAAATCAACATTTGGCGGCCTAACAACTTGGCCCCTCGACCCAACAACCTGGCGGCCAAATCAACATTTGGCGGCCCAACTTTGACGACCCCTTTGGTCGTCGACCGTTGGTCGTGTCGTTACTCACTAGGACTTTCCACCCCTGGCCATTGGATTTTTGCCTTCCTCAGAATTCAAACTCTAGACCTCCAGGCTAAGTACTAGAGTTTATGAATCCTGATAGCCAAGTAAGCGTGCTCACTTGGCTATCAGGATTCATAAACTCTAGTACTTAGCCTGTAGGTCTAGAGTTCAAATCCTGTGGAAGGCAAAAATCCACTGGCCAGGGGTGGGAAGTTCTTGTGAGTAGAGTCACGGCCAACGGTCGACGACCTAAGGGGTTGTCAAAGTTGGCCGTCAAATGTTGATTTGGCCGCCAGGTTGTTGGGCCGAGGGGCCAAGTTGTTGGGCCGAGGGGCCAAGTTGTTGGGCCGCCAAATGTTGATTTGGCCGCCAAAGGGGCCGAGGGGCCGGGTCGTTACAACCAGACCTTGGTATATTGTCAAACATCGAAACACCAGAGGTTGACTGTTCATGTCTGATGCTTTTAGCACCAACAATCTCCCTCTTTTTGATGTTTGACAATAATCTTAAGTTAGGTTTGGTCTAAGGGTTCTAGGTCAAAACTTGGGAGAAATAAAAAAAAATCTAACTTAGGGTACTCTCTCCCTCTTTGACAGACATCAAAAAGAAATACAAGGATTAAAAATTTACACCAACATTATACGAATGTGAAAGGAATTTTTGAAAATACTTATGATTTAAGAAAAAACATGATTTTAAAAAATCTTCTTTTTTTATTTAAAAAAATAAGTAATTTTTTCAGAAAATATTCTAAAAGACACTAAGTACTTGAAAAGAAATTGAAAAAGATAAGATTTACTTTATTAATTTGAACTTCCCTAAATCTGTCACAATCCTAGGAATCTTGTTGACCACAAGAAAATTCCTATGTGTCTTAGGGATTTTCCAATCAAAATTAAGTATTTTCAATACACATTTTAAATTTTTGATGAATAATAAATTTCTTGATTTGGTTTCCTCCCCAATCTGACACAATCCTATGAAACCTTGATAACTACAAGAAAAATTTTCCTATATGTCTTAGAGATTTTTCCAAACTCAAGTAATTTTTTAAAAATTTTAAACGATGTATAAGAGATGAAAAAAAAAGTTTTTCAATACATGTTTTGGAAAAAGAATGAATATTGTACTTACAAAGATAGAGTGTTTTTGAAAGTATAATATTTCTGAAATTTTTAATAATTCTTTTAATTTGAACTCCCCCTAAGCTTGACACAGTCCCAGAAAGCTTATTAACCAAAAGTTAATCTTCCTCTAAGTCTTAGGATTTGATTCAAACAAAAAGAATTACATAATAATTTTTTTCAAATTTAAAGTAATCAAAAGAAGAGGTACATAAATTTCTTTTGATTAGGACTCCCCCTAAGCCTGACATAATCTTAGGAATCTTTATAGATTATAAGAAAAATTTCCTATAGGTCTTTAGAGTTTATCTAAATCCTAAGAGTAATTAAAACATTTTTTGAAAGATATAATCATAAGTGAAGAAGTATTTTTTTAAGCATTTTCAAACTTCCCTTTGAAAAATATAAAAATTTTAAAGAAGTATTTTTCGAAATATTTTGAAAGACATTAATGAATTTTGGAAAAATATTTTTCGAAAAGTATTATAAAAGAGATGATAATAATTTTTTTAAGCAAAAATCATTTTGAAAGAGATAAATTTTTGAAAAGAATAATAAAGTTTTTTAAGAGAAATGTAAAAAAAACATTAGCAAAAAGATAGTCTCCCCCTGAATCTAACACCTTCTGGCTACCCTTATTAACTACAAGGAACTCAACCTAAGTGTCTTAAGGGACTTTAGTGTTGACCTAGAGGATTTGTGTCTAAGTGCAGGTCAAATAACTTTTGAAAAGATATATAATTTTTGAAATGTACTTATGGGTCCACACAATCCAGCATGAAATTTATTAAAACATTATTATGTTTAATGATTATTTTAAAAATAGTTTTTAAAAAAATATTTTAAGTACTTTGAAAATATTTTGAAAATATTTATCAATTGATTATTCCGTATTATCTCACTCATTCTGAATGTCACAGTACAAACAAGTATGGTTCCCTTATGGGTATTTATGAGATGCTTTAAAAATTTTTCTCAATTTGATTTTATAGATTGTTTGACCTTGAGTTAGATTCAAGTTTAACAATTAGTGATTTAAAAGTAACTTTCAATAATTGGCTTCCAGGTCTTGGCGAGGCACAGGGGCCTTCTTTGGCCTTAGCCTTATTGGATCAACAACCTGTTCCTTAGACAAAGCCTGTTAAAGAAATAATAATTTTAATTTACTGTTTGAGAAACTCTGGTCTAACTAGTCTAGGATATGGCGAGATAGCTTCGGCTAGTTCCACTTAGCTAGGTCGACCAAGTCGAGTACTCCTTACCCTTCCTGACTTCCTAGACCAAGCTTCCCTAACGTACTATCAACTCGCCCCACCCTAGTACTGTGTTAGGCAAGTGTCAAACTATTATTTTTCCTATTTATCCATTCTAAGTTAAGCATAAAAGTAAGTTAACATGAATGACATGACATATATATATGAGAAAAATAAACAGATACATGAGTATGACAATTATGCATGTATCAATCAAGTCAAATCGTTTTAATTAGATTTCTAATACAGTATCAAATTATTAATTTGATACAGAATGTGTGAACCCGCGAATATGTCAACCCACTTTGATATATTTATTATTATTAATTTGAATGTTTTAGTTGAATAGGATTTTATTTAGTTTCATAACTGAAGGTAATTAATTTGAATTTTAGTTCGTGGATTTTGTATAAATTTTGAATTAAGGATTGAGTTTGCTATTAAGGTTTGAATTGTTAATTAATATTTAAGATTTATTCATTTAGCTTTAAATATTTTAAGAATTAAAAGATATGATTATTAATTCAGATTTATGTTTAAGAATTTAAGAATTAAAATATTTGATTATTAATTGAGATTTAAGTTTTTAAGAGTTAAATTAAGATTTAAGTTGTTAAGAATTAAATTAAGATTTAAGTTGTTAAGAATTAAATTAAGTTGTTAAGAATTAATTAAGATTTAGGTTGTTAAGAATTAAATTAAGTTGTTAAGAATTAATTAAGATTTAGATTGTTAAGAATTAATTAAGATTTAGATTGTTAAGAATTAATTAAGATTTAGGTTGTTAAGAATTAAATTAAGTTGTTAAGAATTAATTAAGATTTAGATTGTTAAGAATTAATTAAGATTTAAGTTGTTAAGAATTAAATAAAATTTAAGTTGTTAAGATTTAATTAAGATTTAAATTGTTAAGAATTAAATAAAATTTAAGTTGTTAAGAATTAAAAAAATTGTTAAGAGTTAATTAACATTTAAGTTGTTAATTTGTGATTAATTTTGGCTTTAATTGCATCATTTCTATTAATTCAAAATTTTCTGGTTCATTTATTATTTCTTTTGTTTTTAAGTTTTCAATTTTATTTAATATTTCTGTTTTATTTGAATTCTTATCGACCTTTTTAATTATAGCTTCAATTTTAATAAATTCCTCTTCATCTTCATCTTCGGAGTTATATTCAGAATTATTAATTAAAATTATATTATTATCTTCAAAATAAGTAGAATAATTTTCAAGATTACTGATTAAGGTTGTAGCATTATATTCAAAATCAATAGAATTATTAATTAAGGGTTGATTATTATCATCAGTAATACTAATGAAGGATTGAGTACTATCATCAGAATTATCAACATTATCCTTAGAAATATTAATAAAGGGTTGAGTATTATCATCAGAATTATCAACATTACCTTCAAGATTATCAAAATTATCTTCAGAATAGGTAAAATGATTTTCAGGATTGTTAATTAAGATTTTAAAATTAATTTCTAAAATTATGGCATTAATATCAAAAATCAAGGAGTTGATTTCAATATATTAATATTATCTATATTTGATTTAGATTTGTTATCTGCTAATTTACCATATAAGATATTTAATTTATTGTGTAAATAATCTAACTTAACAGTAAAATCAACATAATTATCTAAATTATCAGAAGAATTATCTAATTTTGCAAGAATTTGAAAAAAAAAACCTTTGCATAAATTCACTTTTCGTACCTTCACTAGCTTCGTCGCATTTTCTGGCATTGTGGATCGAGCGATTTTCTAGTCTGGACACTAGTTCTTGTAATGCCCATACTTTCTGCACTTGAAACATTGGATATGACTTTTGTCCCTTAGGACTTCTGGCGTTGGTACCTCCGTTGCCGTCGGTGGTGACGTACGAATCTAACGAGTAGGACACTTATTTTTGTAGTGTCCTCCCTCCTTGCACTTAAAACAAATTATATGAAATTTAAAATTAGACATAATTTAAGTTGTACCTCTTTCAACCTTAACACCCCCTCAGTTCCGAGCCTTCTTGCTCCTTCGGTAGTGAGTCCTGGTCAAGGATCAGACAACTAAATCTTAGTCTAGAGGGTTAGGCATGAAGTCCTAGTCAGGGATCAAGCAATGAAGACCTAGTCTGGAGGATTAGGCAGAAGTCCTAGCCAAGGATTGGGCAGAAGTATTGGTAGATCGAGAACGACAAGCGAGTCGATATGGGTCAAGGATTGGATGTCGAGAATCCCAAAAGTCAAGGATCAAATGCTAAGTAAAAGTCCGAACAGGAGTTTGGCAAAAGGTAACTTCTCTTGAGAGAGTAGGTGAGGGTGTGTTCTCCATCGAGGGAATAGTAGCCATTGGTTTTGAACGAATCCTAAAAGTCAAGACTGAACAGTTCGAGATAGTCAAATACATATCATTCATATATTTTGTGTTTTCCTAACTCTAGTGTAGGAAAACAAAATTTGAACATAGGCTAGAAAAAGTGCTCCAAGCGTCGGGAAGTAGTCCAAGCGACCGAAGGTCTAGGTGCACGAAGGCAATCTAGGTGCTCGGACCAGTACGACTCAACCAGGCACACAGCTAAGCTGGCGTGAGTTGATGGGTGGGCCCATGTCACAGTCCAGACGCCCGATAGTGATCTAGGCTCCCGGGAGTGGATAAACTTAAAGGATCAAATTTCAATGAGGAGTCACCACATCAGCATGATGGGGCGCCCAGATCGGAATCAAGTGCTCGGACTGGCCTTTATAAGCAGCTTCGACCAACAACTCTAGACATCAATTTCCTATGATCTACGTGCTCATGTACTGTTGGGTATGGCTTGGCGGATTTCCTTAGCGAATACCTGGTCGATCCAAGAGACCTCTCCACGTCTACGGATTAAAATTAATCCGAGTGGAGACCTGTCTCCCATCGACCGTCTCGTGCCGTATCGAACGATCCAAATTACAACTTAGCCAATTACCAAAATCGGCCTTGTAATTTGCTTGACCGTTCGACCGCAAAAAAGGCGACAAGTTGATCGTCGACTTTTGTGTTTATGGTCGAGGTCCAATTAATAATTTATTCACCAATTTTGGAATCAAAATAATAAACTATTAAACATGAAATGACGAGATGAACAAGACAAGCACATGATTGACGTAAGGAAAAATAATAGAGCATGGGGAAAGATATACCTTTCCGATCACCTCGCAATCTTCTACCTTATGACCCTGCCTTCGTGGGCGTCGTGTGGGCGACGATCTACCACAATCTGAGATCACCAAGAGCTCCGAAAGAACCCCTTCTTCTAGCCGACCAAAACCCTAGCCACTAGGGTTTGCGTCGCCGACCCTCTCTCCTCTCCCTTTGCGCCGCCGACCACCGGAGCCAACTCCAAGCCCTCCAAACCAGCAGCCCACCTCAAGAGGAAGGTGAAGAAGAAGAAGAAGGAAATAGAGTGCCTTCTTCCTTACCCAAACCAGCCGAAACTCTCCTCCTCCTTCTCCCTTGCGGCGCCGCCGCACCCTCCACTTGCGCCGCATTCCACCACCCGTCGGCCACTCCTCTCTCGCCGCCGATCACCACAAAAGGGAGAGGACACCTCTCCCTTCTCTTTGTAGTCCCTGGCCAAGAGTTGGTGGTGGGAGGAGGAAAAAAAGAAGAGAAGGAAGAAACTCTTCCTTGCACCGGCTACAAGCCCTAGGAGAGAGAGGGAAAGGATGAGAGAAAAGCCTTGGGTTGTGGATTCTTATTAGCCTTGGTTTCTTGATCTCATAGGGTATTTATAGGGCTAAGGTAGGAACCAAGAGGAGGAGTTGGATCTTGGCCCGTTAATGGATCTAAACCCGATCCATTAATTAAAATTCATTCCACTAAACGATCTTAATTCAACATCCTCACCAAACCCCATATTTTCATATGGGCTCCACATATTACGAGCCGTAGATCTCGTATGCCCATTAATTAATTAAGTTACTGACAATTTAAATTAATTAACTTCTGGATCCTTGACTAGTACCACTCAACCTTATCAACGTGCCAGATCAAATCTACCTGCAGGGTTTAGCACGATGAACCTTTTGAGCTCATCAAGGGGGCATCATCATCCTGACTCACCAGGACATGGATTTCGTCAATAATCATCGACACATCATATTATTAATATTATCTCCCAACTTACCGGGTCTATCGATCTAACAAAATAGATCTCGCCCATTGGTAAATCAAAGAAATAATAATTAATAATATATGCCTGATATTATTTCAGGATTAAGGGATCGTACTCCATAATACAAACTGAGGTCCTATCCAATTATCAAGTCAGTACAAATTGGATAACCTCGAATTTTGGTCCTGCTCAATGTACTCATAGCACACTAGTGTAATTCTATGGTCAAGACCAACCACACCTAATTACACTACAACCATCCCGATGGGTTGTCCAATTCCATCTCAGTTGTGGGCCTCTTATTTATACTAAGCAAGGAACTGATAACACGATCTTCCGTGTGACACCACGCACCATATTATCTACAATGCAAAGTAATTGGACTTCGTGTATGTACTATTATAAACAAACACCTAGTATAGTTGTGATTCTCTTTTCATAATGAAGATGTTCATATAATGAAACTCATGTCTTTCAGTATACACATCCTACATGTACTACTCCAAAACTTGATCTACGGCGTTGCAATGCTCTGAAAATGATGCTCAAGCTTTGATCTTCAAGTTTTTAGATATACTTAAGTTCTAAATTGTACTTTCGCATTCATACTCTTGTAAAGATTTCGGATTAATAGTGATTGCCCATAGTAAGCGATCAACAATTGTGGGCCATGGAATAGGAGTCACCACAGGCTCTGAACCAAGTAAAAGAAACTGTGTTACCGTAGTTTGTTTCTCTTTCTATTTTCCACTAAGTACTTAATTGATTTACGAAAAATATGAAAAAGTCATGAGTGTTATTCACCCCTCCCTCCCCCTCTAGCACTATTCTTGATCTTACATTCTCCTCCTCTCCCTCCCTTGTGTCACTGACCAAACAAAAGGGGTTGCCCCCTTTTTCTGCCACTGCTACCCAACTAAACACCACCGGTAGCCCTATCGCCAACCTTCTAGCCCTAGCCACCTGCTATCGTTTAACACCCGACCACCAGCTCCTTGTCATCGGACAACAACCGAGTAATGGATGCCCCTCCCTATTAGTGTCACTAATTTTTCATTGGTCACCAATCACCATTGGGTCACCGATCACTTTTGTGCGACCGATAGCAGTCAATGGGTGCGGTGATCTCAATTTTGTGCCACCGAGTTGCCCTTGCTATCGAGCATCAAATAGAGTCGTGAGTCCTCTCTTGGATGGTGTCATCTTCTACCTTTGGCTACTACCAAAATGGAGATGAAACTGTTGACTTTGTGAAGTCATCTTGAATGTATCTCAGCATGGATATGATAGAAGCAATACTATAAGGGTTGCTAGTTAATGTCGTTCCCGTTAAATGTCATCCAATAGGTATAAATTTCTAAACGAAGCTTTTCTACAATTATGTCTACACATGTTTATCCTTGTGGAAAATGTTATGCTTCCGCTGCATGTTTTTCAAAAACAAGATTTTTGTATACGCATTGAGACACCGACAGTGGTATTAGAGCCACTTGTCTTTTGACACAGATCGTAGATCTTTGTTTTACATGTTGTAGGTTGTTGTAAATTTTTAATTTGGAAAATTAGGAAATTTTGGTTATGGAAATTGTTTCCTAATCTGATGTAAAATTCTTAGATTTGGAAATTATTTCCTAACAGGAATTCCAATCTTGGGGATTATTTCCTAATTTGTTAGGAAAAATCCAATTTAGGAAAAATTGTCCTAATTTAATAAGGAACTTCTTTATTTGGAATTATTTCCTAATAAGATATGGAATTATATTTGAAAATTATTTCCTAATCTAATTATGGAATTATGGTTTATGAAAACCAAATTCTTTATCATATTTATTTCGTAATTAATTTTTGACAACTATGTTATAATCTACGGCAATTTACCAAAGGGCGTACCCAAGAATTGGTATTTACCAAAAGGCGTACCATGGTTTCATCTTTACCAAAAGGCGCACTGATTTTAGTGAACTTCCTCTTATACCCCTCCCATTAATTACTGTCTTTCTCTTTCTCTCTCAGTAACAAATTCCGAGATGTCTGCACAGGCTTTTTCAGACTTTTTATTTTAAAATAATATAATATGAAATCGGCGCTAAAAAACATAAGGAAAAAACCGAAAGGAGGGCCTGAATACATTTGTATTCAGGCCCAAAGAGGGCCTGAATACAAATGTATTCAGGCCCTCTTATATTTTTTTTTCTTTCATTTTTTTAACTCAAACCTATGGGAAGATGGTCTAATCCAGCTCGAACCAATAATGCCTAAGCAAATTAGTATACATTGGTTTGAGGTATTGGATTCGTTTTATGTTTTCCAATTTCGTTGGAAAAAAAATGTTGGTTAATAACGTTAATAGCGATGAGAAGATTATCAATATTGTCATTGGGCAACTAATTGTATACATTGGCTCTGTGTTGTCCAACTAATTGACATAACAAAGAAGAAAAAAAAATCTTTTTCTCGAAGCTCACACAACTTCTTTCCTTCTTTGCCAAACTTATAAAGGTGATTCTGATTCTTTGAAAAAAAACAGAGCGTGGGCCTGAAATCAATAGATTTTAGGCCCACGCTGGGCCTGAAATAAAAATATTTCAGGCCCAGCGTGAGCCTGAAATTTTTTATTTCAGGCCTAGCGTGGGCCTGAAAATTTTTATTTCAGGCCCACGTTGGGCCTGAAATCTTTTGATTCAGGCCCGACGTGGACTCAAATTTTTTTTCTATTTTAAAAATATATTAATATATAAAAAAATCTATCAAAACACTTAATTTCAGATTAAAACGCAGGGCCTGAAGTCACGCTAGAAGGGCCTGAACACAGATGTGTTCAGGCCCTCCTTGGGCATGGAGGGTCTGAATAAATCTTGGATAAAAAACCAACTGGAGTTTTCAGTAGATATCTAATATATAGATGGTTGGACCAAAACCATCCAACGTGATTTCAGTTAAACTCATCCAATATGATTTAAAAATATAAATAAATGATTTTTCAAAATTTAATTAATATAAATTAATATATTTAATAATATTTAATAAATATATTAATATATGAAAAAATAAAACAGAAGACACTTCTGTCTTCTGATTTCAGGCGTGGTATTAATATATGAAAAAATAAAACAGAAGACACTTCTGTCTTCTGATTTCAGGCGTGGGCCTGAAATATTTTATTTCGAGCCCACGTAGGGCCTGAAATATTTTATTTCGGGCCCGACATGGACTCAAATTTTTTTCTATTTTAAAAATATATTAATATATAAAAAACCTATCAAAACACATAATTTCAGATTAAAACGCAGGATCTGAAGTCACACTAGGAGGCCCTGAACACAGATGTGTTCAGGCCCTCCTTGGGCCTGAAAGGTCTGAACAAATCTTGGATAAAAACCCCACTGGAGTTTTCAGTAGATATCTAATATATAGAAGGTTGGACCAAAACCATCTAATATATAGATGGTTGGACATCTAAAACATCATCTCCTACCTCTAACCTCTCTATTCATATGGAGTTTTCAGAAAACCAGATATGGGAGGTCCATCAGTGAGTTTTGGTCAAAACCCACCGATATAGCTAAACTACTCCTATTTCATTGGTGATATCTAATATATAGATGTTTGGACACCTAAAACATCATCTCCTACCTCTACTCTCTCTATTCATATGGAGTTTTCAGAAATCCAGATATGGGAGGTCCATCAGTGGGTTTTAGTCAAAACCCACTGATATGGCTAAACTACTCCTATTGCATTGGTGATATCTAATATATAGATGGTTGGACACCTAAAACATCATCTCCTACCTCTAACCTCTCTATTCATATGGAGTTTTCAGAAATCCAGATATGGGAGGTCCATCAGTGGGTTTTGGTCAAAACCCACTGATATTTCTAAACTACTCTTATTGCATTGGTGATATCTAATATATAGATGTTTGAACACCTAAAACATCATCTCCTACCTCTACTCTCTCTATTCATATGGAGTTTTCAGAAATCCAGATATGGTAGGTCCATCAGTGGGTTTTGGTCAAAACCCACTGATATTTCTAAACTACTCCTATTGCATTGGTCATATAGAGTGTATAGATGTTTGGACACCTAAAACATCTTCTCCTAGGTCAACCCTGTCTATTGATATCAGGTTTTCAGAAATCCAGATATGGGAGGTCCATCAGTGGGTTTTGGTCAAAACCCACTGATATAGCTAAACTACTCCTATTGCATTGGTGATGTCTAATATATAGATGGTTGGACACCTAAAACATCATCTCCTACCTCTAACCTCTCTATTCATATGGAGTTTTCAGAAATCCAGATATGGGAGGTCCATCAGTGAGTTTTGGTCAAAACCCACTGATATAGCTAAACTAGTCCTATTTCATTGGTGATATCTAATATATAGATGTTTGGACACCTAAAACATCATCTCCTACCTCTACTCTCTCTATTCATATGGAGTTTTCAGAAATCCAGATATGGTAGGTCCATCAGTGGGTTTTGGTCAAAACCCACTGATATTTCTAAACTACTCCTATTGCATTGGTGATATAGAGTGTATAGATGTTTGGACACCTAAAACATCTTCTCCTAGTTCAACCCTGTCTATTGATATCAGGTTTTCAGAAATCCAGATATGGGAGGTCCATCAGTGGGTTTTGGTCAAAACCCACTGATATGGCTAAACTACTCCTATTGCATTGGTGATGTCTAATATATATATGGTTGGACACCTAAAACATCATCTCCTACCTCTAACCTCTCTATTCATATGGAGTTTTCAGAAATCCAAATATCCTAGGTCCATCAGTGGGTTTTCGTGAAAACCCACTGATTGACATAAAAATCTCCTATTGCAATATAATTTATAATCATTAGAAGTTTGGACACCAAAAATACCATCTCCTAGCTCAACTTTAACTAGAACTATTGATATTTTTATTTAATTTACTTACATTTATCCAAGATTTGTTCAGACCCTCCATGCCCAAGGAGGGCCTGAACACATCTGTGTTCAGGCCCTTCTAGCGTGACTTCAGGCCCTGCGTTTTAATCTGAAATTAAGTGTTTTGATAGGTTTTTTATATATTAATATATTTTTAAAATAGAAAAAAAATTTGAGTCCACGTCGGGCCTGAATCAAAAGATTTCAGGCCCAACGTGGGCCTGAAATAAAAATTTTCAGGCCCACGCAAGGCCTGAAATAAAAAATTTCAGGCCCACACTGGGCCTGAAATGTTTTTATTTCAGGCCCAGCGTGGGCCTGAAATCTATTGATTTCAGGCCCAGCGTGGACCTGAAATCAATAGATTTCAGGCCCACGCTCTGTTTTTTTTCAAAGAATCAGAATCACCTTTATAAGTTTGGCAAAGAAGGAAAGAAGTTGTGTGAGCTTCGAGAAGAAGATTTTTTTTTTCTTTGTTATGTCAATTAGTTGGACAACACAGAGCCAATGTATACAATTAGTTGCCCAATGACAATATTGATAATCTTCTCATCGCTATTAACGTTATTAACCAACAATTTTTTTTCCATGAAAGTGGAAAACATAAAACGAATCCAATACCTCAAACCAATGTATACTAATTTGCTTAGGCATTATTGGTTCGAGCAGTTCTGGATTAGACCATCTTCCCCATAGGTTTGAGTTAAAAAAATGAAAGAAAAAAAAATATAAGAGGGCCTGAATGGCCTGAATACAAATGTATTCAGGCCCTCGGTGGGCCTGAATACAAATGTATTCAGGCCCTCCTTTCGGTTTTTTTCTTATGTTTTTAGCGCCGATTCCATATTATATTATTTTAAAATAAAAAGTCTGAAAAAGCCTGTGCAGACATCTCAGAATTTGTTACTGAGAGAGAAAGAGAAAGACAGTAATTAATGGGAGGGGTATAAGAGGAAGTTCACTACAATCAGTGCGCCTTTTGGTAAAGATGAAACCATGGTACGCCTTTTGATAAATACCAATTCTTGGATACGCCTTTTGGTAAATTGCCGTATACATTTAGGATTAGTAGTTTTTAGCCTTAGAGGCTTAACTAGAAAGAGAGTAGAGGGTAAAGTCCTCCTTGTCTTATATGACTCTAGATCCTCTGACAAAGAAAAAGCAGTCATAGGACTTATAGAAGTAGACATGAATAGCAATATAGGTATTACCTATTTTCATCTTAATTTTAATATGACAATAAAAGACTTTATAAAATACATTAAAATACTGATACAACCAAAAGGATATGGGAATTTTCAAAAAGATAATATACAGATTGACATTATATTTTAGGAAAGATAATGAATCACATATATAATAGTTTTAAAGTAGAAATACATGCTATAATTGAAGCATGATAATACCAAGAGATTAATTTTCTCAAACCAAGAGATTTTCTTCATAAATTCTAACAGGACTTGAATAGACTATTAATTTAGACAATACAGAATGGACTCTATAACCAACAAACTCCATAATGTATAAACGATCCACTTCAGAATATGGGATAACATAGAAGAAGATAATGCAGCCATGATGAATATTGAAAAAAAATCCAATTGATCTACTTAAACATTTGAATAGACAACATGATAAATTAGTCAGGCAAATATATAGTAATATAACAAACAAGTAAAATAAACTTTATGAATAGGCAGAAGAATTTCTATGATGACTTAGATGAATACCTTTATCTGCCATCAAAAGTAGCTCAGTCTTTAACATTAGAAGACGCCATTGAACTAGAAAAATTTGAGAAAAATCAATAACGCCTTGATCAGACTGGGAATTATATTTTGATGAAAATAGAAATATAATTGCCAAACAACAAGAAAAAGAACAAAACTCAGAAGACATTAATAATCTCATGAATCCAGAATCAACTTCTACATCAAGACCATACCTGGAGATCCAATATCAAGAAAGTTCAATGAGAGCAAAGGATTATAGACAAGGACATCCTCCCAGAAAAGAAATAGTTCATTATACTAATAACAACTCTTTACGAAGAACAATAGGTAAAAGAAAACCATCATAAATAATATTTTTTAGAACCAATGCAGTACTTTTAAACATATCTAAATGTGACTCTCAATTATATAATATATATTTGGAACAATGGATAGTTTCTATTAAAGATTATTAAGCCAAACATTAATTAGACATTGAAACGGGTAACATAATGATACATAATGGAGAAAACTACTTAGGAGACATAGCTAGGATAGCTTGGGAATCTTTTAAAATAAAATTTCCTAAAGAAGTAAATAGAATAGCTTTACAAGGAAATAAAATCTTAAATTTTTGTTATACAATACATAGATTACTTATAGCTAGAGATGTCAATACTAGCTTAGATATAAGACAAAGAGCATTTAGAATAATTATAACTTTTCAATTGAAACTACATTAAATCATCCTGCAATGTTTTTTAGCACTTACAACAGTTTCTGAAAATTGTTGTAATTCAGAATTGGGGGACAAAAAGCAAGACAGCAGGTGTGTCTAGGAAATTTTGTTTTTTTTTCTGCTTTTCACGGACACGGTGTAGTCGTAAAGTACTCAGAGAAATAATAAAAAGAGCAAAATTTAAACACTGTGTATAAAATATGCTTAAGATTTACATGGTAGATAAATCAGGAGAAATACGGTTTATTTTCAGGATTAGTTGGGTGAAACTCACACACCTACATTATGTAATAATTTGGTATTATTGCTAATGAATTGTTTCTATTACAGAAGATGATGAAAAGGTAGAATCGTGCTACAACAACCGGTTCAACGAGCCAGAAGAAAAGTGATCTAGATGAACTATGGTCAATTAATTACTCTTGTATTATATACTTAGAGGCTAATTATGATGATGATGTGTAATGGATCATAATTTTGAAAAGAATAATGATTGGGAGAGTGAAAATGGGAGAGTGAAAATCATAGTGAATGACGTGACACCTTGCATGCACGATCTCCGACGGGTTCACCGTGCCCCCCAGGGTATAGTTTGATTCGGGGCGGCAGCCGAAGGTCGCCGATGGTGTCCAAGCGATAATCGCACGTGTGCATGTAAAGTGTCACGTCATGCCACATCATTCACTATTATTTTTACTCTCCCATTTTCACTCTCTCTATCATTACTCTTTTGAAAAGGAATTTTTTTATATGTCTTATAAAGCAAATAACCTATTGGAGCAAGATTATTTGCTCCTATAAAGCAAATATATAATTTTATAAGTATTTTCTATAAAAAAACTATATTTTTTTTGTTGAAATATAGTATAAGAAATGTGTCCTAAAACTTTCATGTCCTTAGAAAATCTATGACGAAGTAGACTTGAGTTCGAGTTATTTAATTGTATGAGAATCCAACCAAATTTAATTTTGGTACAATTTGTGTGCTCAAATTTTTTAACTTGAAGGATTGATTGGTTTGAGTTTGAACTCAAATTAGATTCCATTTGTGTTAGTGGAAACCTATTCTAAGTGATCGAGTCCAACTAAATTATTGAGTGATTTTGGTTTTTAACATGGTTGCTTAAGTAGAGGTGAGTAATGGATTAACCCAAATTAACTGACGGAATTCAGAAGTTCAATTCGATTAATTTGAAATTTTGATTTTTTTTAAAATCATGTTTATTTCGATTAATTTAACTCAGTCTCAATTTCAAATTCAAAAATCAATTAAATCGATTAAATCGAATAATATCAATCGATTACTATATGTTGAGTCGACTGATGTTGCTAGATTGGTGTTAAAATAAAATTCTAAAAACTCAATTCCCAACTCAATTCTCCAATAATAGTCGATTAATGTGCAACATTAGTCGACTGCTATAAAAGATTGATTAATTTGTAATTGACCGAATTAATTAATTTTTTTAGCCTCCATTTGTTTGATTTTTTTGGGAAAATTTTGGTTGATTTAATTTATCCAAAAAAATTGATTTGTTCAATTTCGATTTAATTAGTTTAGTCGGTTTGATTATTAATTGATTGCTTACTCCTATGTTTAAGAGTTTAAGTTAGATATATTTTATGTTACTCTAATATGATTTTTTAACTATGCATGTTAAAACTTGAAAACTAAGTGCAAATATAGGTTGGATGAGTTTACGTTGTTAGGACCGTGAGAGATAGAGGGCAGGAGATGAATAACTCACTTCACTTTCTTCTAATTTGAAGTTGCAGTGGAGACATGAAGCAAGATCCACAAACTACCAACACCTCTGATTTTCACTTGTTATATGTGGCATTTCAAAAGTCGATCCAAAAAATTTTTCGGAGATATTCCAGATAGGTTTAGGGTTTTTGGGACTACAGATGGAATTCAAAGGGGTCTTATTATTAAAACCCTCAATTTGAAGGGGGCTATGCGGGTTTTATATTAAGTTTGGAGGGGTTAAATGCTTAAAAAGCCTAAGTTGAAGGATTAGTTCGGTCTATCTAGATTTGAGGGACTAAACTACAAAAGCGCATAACTCATAACCTTTTTCCTTTCCTCCTCCTCCGCCCAATCACAAGCAAGCCTTGTTTTATCCTCCTCCTCTTCCTCTCTGTTTCCTCCGCAAGGCACCACTTCCCCATGTGATTGAGATCGCGATCAAGAGCTCTCTCCTCTCCTTGATCCCTCGAGCTTCTCGTAGTTTCCTTGAGCGCCTAACAGATCAAAGATTCTTCGCTCAGCTACTGCCGAGCCGACCATCGGCGTTTCACCACCTAGGGTACCTCCCATTCTCTATCTCTTCTTTTGGCTGCCCGATTCTGTGATTTCGCTTCTAATCCTCCCTGTGGCATTGTTGTTACCATGTCATCCAGAGGTGCTTCCTCCACACGGCGATTTGCTGTTGCTTGGCAGAAGGGATGTGAATAGAGGATGCTTTTCGGGGAAGAGGAGAGTCCAGTGGGGCAACATTTGCGGCTCTGATCTCGAAGATGTGAGTAGAGCAGAGATGTCGTAGGGGTATCACAATTCAGGTAAGATTCAATACCTTGGTGTGATATTGGATTTCGATCTAGGTCTCAATAAGATTAGGGTTAATCTCAGTGGGGGGCTTGAATGGTTTAGAGTTGGTTTTCCGTTGAATTTAATGTCCCTGAATCCTTGTACTTGTGCCGTGACTTGTTCTTGGATCAGTGTTGTCGCAAGATTTCTTAGTTTGGTTTCTTTGATTCTGGGAAGGATTTCTAGCGGATCATTTAGATCGATTTTGTTTTCAAAATTTGGGATTCCACTGTGGCTTACTTCGTTTGATCTTGTCATGGTGTTGGTTGGTCCCCTTGTTATGGAGTTATGTTGTGTGGTTGTTCCAGAATTGTAAAGGAATTGGTATCCTTACTTGGTTGGTGATCCACCGTAAAGGTGTTCTATTGCTTCAAAGTCATGTTGAAGCAAATTGTATTGCTATGTTGGTTTTCTATTGGCTTTGTGTAGTTTTGTCCTTGTCATGAGTTTGCTTCATGAGGAGCCATGAACAGAACTCTATGGATTTTTATTGCTATTGTGAGCATCCTGTTTCCTGCAGTGAGATCCAGCCTGTAGCTTTGTTAGGATAGCTTGCCTTGTTGTATTTGATCTGTGTTTAGATCAGAGAGTGGGATTGGTTCTATTGGAGCTCCTTGTCTTTAGTTTAGGTTTCTGATTTAGAATTGCTACTGCTTTTTTTCTTCCTGTGTCTGGTGTGTGGAATTGATGGATTGTGTCCTGTTGTAATTGGAATTGGCATTTGTTTTGTGGAGCATTGATGGTTTCTATTGTCATCTTGTAGTTTGATACTTTCGGTTTTGGGAAGTCTGATCTGATTTTGCTCGGTTTTGGTTGTTGGTGATGCTTAGCCATAAGTTCATTGGGATCCTCTGTTGTGATGTGGACTCACTGTGGTCTTTGGGTTTTGGTCTTACCGTGAGCACCCAAGTGGCCATTTGATTTGGTAAGGGTGTGATGGGTCTTAGGTGAGGCATAGGCTAAAAACTAAATGGAACCTAATCTCTATAACTCGGAGTAATGGGATAATTAGGGTTACTCCTATACGGATTAATAGTTGTTTAGCTATTGATTTCTTATATGTAAATAGCTAAACATATGTTTATGATACAAGACACTAATTGACTTGGTGGATCGGTTACAAATATTATTTGGACGGGAGTTCTCGTCACTTGTGGACTTCTACATCGGAGGCGGGTACCCTTAACTTATCTTTCTTAGATATAGTCAAACTCTTATGCATAGTTAGATATAGATAGCAGTAAGGATACCTGTTATTTTCATTCCTGTACGACTTCATATGGTACTTATTTTTTGATTAGGATTATTGCTTTATTGTTTCCATATTACTGCGTGTATTGGATTACGGACGACACACACTTTATACCTCGCACTAGGATTAAGATATGATGCATGATTATTACCTAGATTACTGCATTCCATGTTGATGATAGTAGGACTAGATAGTAGGTGATGCATGAGATAGTGACATGCATCATCTTTGCACGTAGCACATATAGTCGACTCATGGCTCCCTGGAGGGTGAGACGGGTCGTCAGATGTGCTACTAGCGTAGGCGACCCTTGGCTCCCTCGAGGTTGAGATGGGTCGTCAGACTTGCCAGATTGTCTGTCGTGTTGTCCCAGTTCCACTCTTCGTTAGTGGATTATAAGCCATGGCGCTGCGATAGGTCCCCTACTCTATCCGGAGATAGTGAGGGGTTGAGAGCGTTACTTTTCCCTAGGGCAGAGTACATTCAGTATCCAAGACCTTACCCATTTGGTTTCGCATTATACACGACGGTGGCCGTCTAGGTGGAGGGAGGACACGGTCCGAGACACTGCACATTCGGTTTCGCATTATACGCGACGGTGGTCATCTGGGTGGAGGGAGGACCCGATCAAAGTCCTACCCAGTCGGTTTCGCATAGATGCGACGGTGGCCGACTGGTGTGGAGGAGTGACCCATGCTGCATCATGAGCATACTATGCATTATTGCATTTGGTTGTGTTTGCTTCATTTGGTTACTACATTTGTTTGACATGCACATTTAGGAGGTATGTGTACATGAGATCTGGTGATCTTTTATTGCCCGTAGGATACGAGCCGTTACGATCTTACATTGGCTTGTGTTGCACGAGCTTCGAGGATCCTGAGTACTTGTATGCCACAGTTTCGGCCTCGTAGCACCATTAGGTTTATTCTAGCTTGCACACTTTTGGGGATTTGATCGACACAGGTATGTATTATACTTTCAGTGATATAGCTATGCATTTCCTATTATTTGCACTTCGGTTTGTAGCAACTTGTGACTTACTGCTAGCTTAGCTTTCTGTGCATACTAGTTTGTATCTGCTGAGTTCTTGGACTCACACCGTTAGCCCTATATTTTTTATTCCTTTCAGGATGATCGATTGGAGTGTTCGGCAACCTGTCCCAGTTCACTTATGCCGAGGCGATTTCATCGTCTACTTGTATGTGATGTTGGTACCTTTCATTTGTTTCTTTTCCATTTTCTACTGTTATATTTTCGATTTGCCGTGACGCCTTGCATGGCGATATGATTGTACTTTGTGTGCCATGGAGGCTTACGTTTTGTTTGTTTGTCGTAAGTCATATCGATACACGACTTTCCATGATGATGTCATCTTCTTCGCATTTCAGTTGCCTGTTCCAACCCTATAGGCTGTAGCACAGGTGGCTGGGAGGGTCTCAGAGTTAGGGTTTTCGAATTTTCCGCCGGGTCGAGGGAGAAGCAGTCCGGTCAGTATCAGATTAGCGGCTCCTCGGGGCGTGACATCATTTCCTTGAGACGACTAATTCAAGGGTCCACTTCTCACTATTCACTTCCACTAAACCTTCTCCTTCTCGGACCAAAACTGAAGGTGGAGAACCTTGTTATAGCAAGACTACAAAGCTTCACAAATGAAATAGCTACAATTGAGAAGTAAAAAAGAGATTACAAGTTAAGATCTTGCAAATGAGTGCTTAACATTGATGATAACAAAAGAATCGCAATAGAACAGTAACTTCTTCTCATGCCCTAAGCTCTCTTTTAAACACCTCAAAATTGGACAATTTCTCTGCTTTTTGTCATCACCAATCGATTAACAAAAATACACCAATCGATTGTTGACCGTAACGATTGAGATTATTCCATTTTGAATCCAAATCAACAATTGATTCAGTAATGCTTAATCGATTGACCAATCGATTCAGCAGCCTTCTATTTTCTCACGAAACTTCCGTCAATCGATTGACACTTAATCGATTGGCTAATTCATTTGGCATCCTTTTATGCTCTCAAAGAAGGCTTGTCAATTGATTAAACCAATCGATTTGACAGCTTTCTGTACTCTCGAAGGAGATCTTCCAATCGACCTAATCGATTGGCTAATCGATTTGGGAAGCTTATGTGTGCTTGAAATTGGTTACCAATTGATTGACAATACATACTAATCAATTGATACACACTTGCCTAAACTAGGAATGATGGATTTACACCAATCAATTGTGCCAATCAATTGGTGTTGCAAAATCCGAAATTGAGGTTTAGGTTTTAGGGTTTTAGCTCACCAATTGATTAGTGTAACTTACCAATCGATCGATGAACCCTAAAATAGGGGGTTTTATTCCTAAACCCTCAAGTACACACTTCCTTTTAATGTCTTAATCGATGCCACTTACCTCATGCTAGATGAATCTCCTATTCCTTAGACTTTATGCTTGAAGCTTCGTCATTTCTGGGTCTTCATCTATTCTTGCATCCAATCTCGCGATTTGCTTGGGTTTCTTCCTTTTGCCAAGAATCTCATCCTTGTTGTTCTTGGCCTTTCTTTACCTTGCATCCGGTTTTCTAACTTGCACGAACTTCTTCTTGCCAAGAATTCGATCCTCGACTTTCTTAGTATTTCCTTGCCTTACATCTGATCTTCCATCCTGCATAGACTTCTTCATTTCAAGAATTCGGCTCTCGACCTTTTTAGACTTCTATTATCCTGCACACTTATAACTCAAGTGAGATCCAATGTATTAACTTAAACATAAATAATTTTCAATCATTAAAACTTCTCATCTGGGACATGATAGCACCAACAATCTTTCCCCTTTGATGTTTGATAATCTATTTAAGTTTAGGATAATTTTCAACATATCATAATATCAACTTTTAAACAATAAGATGATATCAATACAATAAGCACAAAAATTGCAAGATTATGTCATAAATAACAAGAATGAACTTAAATACAATATTTCTCCCTCTTTGCCAAATATCAAAATGAAATTAACACTAAGAGAGATAAAACATGATAATGACAAGAAACTCTCCTTTAATGTTTGCATTCTAAAGATATAGGGCATGCCCCTATAATTCATAAAAATAAATACATAATTAAGGAAAGGAGCACTCCCCCTAAACATATGTTACGATAGGGTACACCCCTATATGCCACACAAGCAAACAATCAACAACAAGCACTCCCCTTTAACATATGCAACAATAGGGTACACCCCTATACCACATAAAAATAATTAAACAAACAATGATGGAACACTCCCCTGCCAAAACATAAACTCATGGAGATTACAAACATGATGCACATGAACAGTAAGAACTAAAACATCACATAAAACTAAAATCATCTATACAAAAGTGCCTACAATGAGGCAAGAGTAAATAGGTACATCACATCAATCCTCATGATAAAATTCAATCATATTGGCAGAGGATTATCATTAGTTGGAGGAGCATCACCTGCTGGAGGAGACGACTGAGGCGGAAGACCTGTAGTCCAGGAGTGTATAAGACCATGCAAAGATACAATGCTCATTTGGAGACCAGTAATGCTTGTTTGGATATTAATATGTAGTCTCTCAAGGCTCTCATGCTATACACGCATTTGCACCCATATCTCAACCACCTAAAGGTCATGCTCTAGGCGCAACTCCTCAAATCGCATATCTATAATTTCCTCGATCTCAATGATCTGAGACTGAAGATCATCATATCAATCTCCAAGCTCTCTAATAATGAAAACACCTAGTGCCTGTCCCTCATCCCGTGGTCTTGGCCCCTCCCCCATTTGACGACCATCCATCCATCTCACAAGGCCTCCATCGAGCTCCATACCTGCCAAAGAGAATGACCATAAGGTAATCCTAGAATACTTGGCAGTCATAAGCTCCAACTTGCTGTGAGAAACATCGATGCCCAAAGATGCCAACCAAGCCGTAATGAGATGTCCAAATGGCATGTGAATCTTATCATGTATAGGTTTCATGAAATGAGATGCAATGAAACATGCTCAATGACACGTTAATGTCAAGATCATGACGGAGTGCATATTGTTGGGTTTCCCCACAGAGTTTCCGGGTCGCGCATGAGAATCCTCTCCATGTCCACAGATTAAAATTTTTTAATCCGAATAGAGACATATTTTCCAAACGACCGTCTCATCATCGTACTAATTGATTCAAGTTACTACTTGACAAACATGTTGTTCAAGCCTTGTAACTTGCCTAACTAATTAGTCGCGGAATAGATGATGAATAGATCATCGATTTTTATGTTTATCATCGGGGTCCAAGATTATTATTAACATAAAATGATAAATAATAATCAACATGTAATTAAACAATCACATGAAATAATAAGATCAAAGAGTCATGGGAGAAGTTATACCTTCCCGTTTACCTCGCGATATTCTATTGTATGACCCGACCTTTTCTTGGACGTCGTGTGGGCGACGATCTACCAAGAACTGAAAGCCACCAAGATCCTTCTTCCTTCTCTTCTTGGTTGTGCCAACAAAAGAAGGAAACAATCCCTTCTTTCTTCAAGTTGTGTCGTCGGTCAAGGGAAGGAAACCCTCCTTCCACCTTGCGCCGTCCACCGTGTAGACAAAGGAGGAAGAAGAGGATGAAGAAGAAGAAAGGAAAGATAGAATTCTTTCCTCTATACCAAGCCACCCGGTCTCCTCCACCTTGTTTGTGCCGGCGCCACCACCTCCTTCTCTTGTGTTTGCGCCGCCGGCCAAAGGAGGAGGCAAACTCTTCCTTGTCTAGACCAAGCCGCAAGACCTCAAAGGAGAAGAAGGATAGTAAAGAAGAAGAAGATGAAGCAAAGAAGAGAAGAAGAGGAGCTCTCTTCTTTCCACCCCACCCCCTTCTTGTGACCGGCGCCCACAAACCCTAGGATAGAGGAAATAATCCAAGGCTTGGATGTCTTCAATTGTGCCTTGGTATCATGGCTACATGAGGTATATATAGGGCTACAATAGGGACCATGAGGAGGAGTTGGGTCTTGGTCACCTAATGGATCAAGGCCCGATCCATTAATGAAGATCCATTCCACTAAAGGATTCATATTGATCTACCTCACTAACCTCCATATTTAAATATGGACTCCACCTATTATGAGTACAAGTATCTCCCCGCGTTTAAGATATAATATGTCCGTTAATTAATTAAATTACTGACAATTTAATTAATTAACATCTAACTCCTTGAGTAAGATCACTCAACCTTATCATCATATCCGACTAAGTCTACTTGCAGGATTTAACATGATGAACCTTATGAGCTCCTCAAGGGGACATCATCAACCCGACTCACCAGGACACCGTTTCCTTCTATAATCAACGACACACCATGTAAATAATATTATTTCCCAACTTACCGGGCCTATTGATTTAACGCATAAATCTCGCCCATTGATAAATCAAAGAAATAAATACTAAGTGCATGCACCTATTATTATATCGAGATTAAGAGCATGTACTCCATAATAATTGAGGTCTGATTCAATTATAAAGTCAGTATAAATTGAATCACCTCTATGTCGGTCTTGCTTAATACACACAAAGTGTACTAGTGTAATTCTTGGTCAAGATAAATCAATACCAAATTACACTACAACCATCCTGATGGTTTGTCCAAATCCATCTCGGTTGTGAGCCTCTACTTATACTCTACAAGGAACCGATAATATGATCTTCTGTGCGACACCACATACCATGTTATCTACAATATAAAGTATCAGATAATATGCACATGCTAATATAAATATGCAAACAGTCTCTTTCAAAATGTAATTGTCTATATAAAAGCAAGATTTTTAGTATACATCCTAACAATCTCCCACTTATACCAAAAGACTATGTTGTCCTCACAATGCCATACATCTGACTCCCATATCCTCCACAGGCCTATCAAAAGCTCTTGCTAGAAAGGCCTTAGTGAAAGGATCTGGCATGTTGTCCTCCGATGTAATCTAGACGACAACAACTTCTCCTCGCTTAGGTGGTACATGCGCTTTATGTGTTTACTCGCCTTATGGGCTCGTGGTTCCTTCGAGTTTGCAACTGCACCACTGTTATCACAATAAACTGTGATAGCTCTTGGCAAATGAGGAATCACATCCAAGTCCATCATAAAGTTCCTGAGTCATACAGCTTCCTTGGCCGCCTCAGAGGCTGCCACATACTCAGCTTTCATGGTGGAGTCCGCCACGCACTTCTTCTTGACACTCCTCCACACTATGGCTCCACCTCCTAAAGTAAACACAAACCCCGAGGTAGACTTACTTTTGTCCCTATCTGATTGGAAGTCTGAATCCATATAACCCATAGGGAGTAATTGATCTGCCTAGTAAATTAGCATATAATCCCTAGTCCTTTTCAGGTACTTCAATATATGCTTTATCGTAGTCCAATGTCCCTGACCCGGATTACTCTGATATCTGCTAACCATGCCCACGACAAAGCAGATATCCGGTCTCGTACATAACATAGCATACATGAGGTTTCCTACAACCGAAGCATAAGGAACCGCCTTCATCTCCTCTATCTCCTTAGATGTTTTAGGACACATCTCTTTAGGTAGAGGAACTCCATGCCTGAAAGGTAGAAAACCTTTCTTGTAGTTTTGTATGCTAAAACGAGCTAGAACAGTGTTTATGTATGAAGCTTGGGATAAGCACAACAGCCTTTTCAGGTGATCTCTTATAACCTTGATCCCAAGGATGTGCCCTGCTTCTCCCAAGTCCTTCATATCAAACTGTTTGGACAACCATACCCTTACGTCTGATAACACTTTGACATTGTTGCTAATGAGCAAAATGTCATCTACGTATAGTACAAGAAATACCACTACGTTTCTGTCACATCTCTTGTATACACAAGACTCATCTGGACTTTGAATAAATCCATATGACTGGATTACCTCATCAAAGCGGATGTTCCAAGATCTCGAAGCTTGCTTCAATCCATAAATGGATCGATTAGTCTTACAGACAAGATGCTCTTTGCCCCTTGCAATGATCGGGGTGCCCTAGCAAACTCAGGCGCCCTAATTACCATTATATAAACCTCTCCATCCGCGCGAACAGAAACCACCGTGGCGCCTGAAAACCCCATTTCTCCTCTTCTATCCCTCATTTTCTCTCTCGGATCTCTGCCAAAACGATGCAAACTTCCTTAGGATTGTCATTTCCTATCATGTCTCAACGACGGTATAATCCAAAACCTACTTTTATCATTTTTATTTATTTCATTGTTCTTATACCATGTTTTTTGTTAAATTAGCGCACGTCGTATTGCCCGGGCCGGACCCACTACCCTGCCCAATACAGACCCCCGATTTCCATCCTTAGATCTTCAGGATCTCTTTGAACAACCCACATATCTACCCCTAGACTATCACCATCTTCATAGGAACTACTTTCAGACCTACTGTCCTATCATTATGGACGTTATCCACTACTATCACCTAGACTAGCTTGTTTACTGCACTGATTCTATCGATGTGACCTTATGTGCAGAATTCTTCAATAATCTGGTCAAATTAGATGATACCCATTATTCTACCCGCGTCCAACAGATTGATTTTATCTTATCCCCCAACCTGTTCAACCAGCATTTTGAACTGCTCCACTCTGAATCCACCTTTTTGTGCTATCCACCTAGGGATGACCCTTTTGCTGATCCTTACTCTCATATCACCCTAGACACACTTTTCACATACTTCTTTAAGTGTGAGAGAGCCCCACCATTTCTACCTTCAGCTCCATGCAGCTTCAGCCTCAGCACAACGCCCTCTACCGAGTCCTTAATCGTTGTGTCCTACCAATCACCACTAGGGATATCGCTATGATGAGGCTATTCCAGACCTTTTTGATGTATGCCTTTATTCATCACTTGGACATAGACATAGGGTTTCATATTTTTCATGTCATCACCTATGCCTCTAGCATTTCTACTCATAGGAGAATGCACATTCCTTATTGCCACCTCTTGACCTCAGTTTTTGCACTCTTCGGACGCGATGTCCTTAAAGGTCAGGTCGCCCGATTGATCGAACGCAACAAAATAGGACTTAGAAACTTTTCCTTAGCTGGGTTAGAAGTTAACATTGTCGGGGTCTTGACCTGGAAGAGGGGTAGGGGAGCGGGACCAGCCGATGACGAGGAGGGCGATCTGTTGGTGCAGGCAGCACGTAAGTCAAACCTGGGTTTCGATAATAGCAAAGGGTTCAAGAGTTAAGATGTTATTTTGGATTAATGTGTTCACTGAGTGTACAGAAAGAAGTCCTGGTGAAGGGCAGCTGGGCAACTAGCGAAGGACTACTAGGCGTCGAAACCCTAAGACCTGGCGAAGGACTGCTAGGCACCTGGCGAAGGGCTGCTAGGCAAAAGTCCAACCGGAGGAGCCGGTTGGCAAAAGGTAAACTCTCCTGAGAGGAGTAGGTGAGGACGCGTTCCCCGTCGAGGGAACAGTAGACATCGGTTCGACTTAGGGTTCCATTTGGGAGACCCGAAGTCAGAACCAAGACAGCTATGGCTGTAAAAACTAACTAAAGTTTTTGCTTTGTTTGTTGTGGAACTAACCTTGGATGCATGGACCGAAGGAGTGTGTTTCTGCAGCTCAGAACACCCCAAAGGAGAGAGGCAGGCACCTGGGCTAGGCGCCCGGGAGGTCCCGGGCGCCCAAGGTCAAAGCCAAACAGCAGTAAAGCAAGAAGCGCTTCGAATCAACACTAGGCTAGGCGCCCGGGAGGTCCCGGGCACCCAAGGTCAAGGCCAAAGATGAGTCGAAGCAAAATCAGCCACGAAGTCAGCGGACCCAGTCAAGCTGGGCGCCCGGGAGGTCCCGGGCGCCCCAGTCAGCTCCAGAGCCGATTCAAAGGGGATGAGCGCTGACCAAGCTTCGGATAGAGGTTCTCGGATCCGAAGACACGTGTCAGGCGCCCCCGACGTCCCAGGCGCCCCCAGGAGCATTATAAAAGGGGCTCGACCCCTAAGGCTTCAACAACACTTTTTCCAACGCCTCCAAGCTTTTCGTTCAAGCGCTCTGCTCCGAAAAACTCTGTTCTCAACATTCCAGCGCCGACGATGACCCTCTGCTCCGAAGTACGATCCGCATCAGGGCGTCGGTAATGAAAAGTGTAATTCATTTACTTACTGCACTATTCTTGTATTAAATCTGTAAACCTTTGCGCGAATATAGAATTGCCCGCAGTAAACGGTCAAGGACCGTGGGCCTTGGAGTAGGAGCCGACCGCGACTCCGAACTAAGTAAAATTACTTGTGTTCTTTGTGTGTTTTAATTCCGCTGCGTTTTCTCTTTCTTATCCGGAAAAGTTTTCACGATATTCACCCCCCCTCTATCGTGTTTCTCGATCCAACAAGTGGTATCAGAGCGGGGTAGCTCAAATTGGTGCAACCACCAATTTGGAAATTTTTCGGATTTTTACAAAAAAAATTTATTCTTTTTCGATCGAACTTTTATCGTTAATCGAGGTTGGTACAACACCACTCGATAATTTCTTTTAAATATCATCTTCCCGCACTGCTAATCCAAGACCAAATTTTGGGACAGTTTTTTTGTCTTTGTTTCATTTCAGTAATCTCTAATGGTCATGCAAGAGGGCTTCAGTACAGCCAGACCACCACTCTTCAGTGGGGAGGACTTCTCCTACTGGAAGAGTCGGATGGAAGTCCACCTGAAAACTCAGGTGGACATGTGGATAATTATCCAATCTGGATTGGAAATCCCGAAAAACTCTGAAGGAGTGCCACAATCTTACACCGAATGGGACGCCTCGCTGAAAAGGAAGATCGAGGCCGATGCTAAAGCTACCCAGACACTTCAATGTGGTCTAACCAAAGAAGAGCTGAACCAGGTGGGATCATTCATTAGTGCAAAGGAACTTTGGGGTAAGTTAATTGAGTTGCACGAAGGAACCTCCGACACCCGAATAAGCAAGAGAGACCTACTGCTAAACAAACTCTACACTATCAAAATGAACGATGGCGAGTCAGCAGCCCAGCTCCACGCCAGAATACAAGAGTTGATGAACGGTCTACATACAATCGGTCACAAGGTAGAAAATCGTGACCTGATCAGGTATACCCTTAACGCTTTCCCGAGAAATACTTTGTGAGCATCTATGGTAGATGCGTACAAAGTTTCAAGGGATCTGTCTAAAATCAAATTAGATGAGTTATTTTCTGAACTTAAATTACATGAGCAGACTAACTGCACCCTGACCGAGAAAGACATTGCTTTTGTTGCATGTAAAACTGGAAAGATGACCAAGAAGAAACCTCAACCTGCACCCGAGTCTGACTCAGACTCAGACTCAAAAGACAGTGAAGGAGATCGACCCAAGCTGGTTCGGCTAGCCCGGGACTACTACAAGGAGCTGAAAAATCAGACCAACAGAAGGAAAACCAGCCGAAGAAAGGAAGAGCCAATTGAACCTTCAAATGAAAAGACCAAACCAAATGTGACCTGCTACGAATGCAAAAAGAAGGGTCACTACAAGACGGAATGCCCCAATCTGAAGGAGACAAAGAAGACAAGAAGGAAGAAGGCCCTTCAAGCAACATGGGACGAGTCTTCCTCCGAAGAAGAAGAAGAGGCCCCACAATCGAACCTGCTCGCCCTGACTGCTTCGGAAGAAATCAAGACCGAATCAGAATCGAAGCCGGACGATGGAAAGCTCACATTTTCAGAGGACGGCAAAATCACTGTAAGTGGATTTTCTAGAGTTCAATTATCAGAGTTAATTGCTTATCTATCTCGCGACTTGGCGAAAGCTAAAATCCGAGTCGAATCCCTTCGACAGGAAGTAAAACTCCTGAAAGAGGGAGCTGACTCTAGATCCTTAACTGAGAAGGTTCAAGAAGGAACCTCTACTCAAGTTGAAAAACTTGAGAAAGAGAACTCCTCTTGAAAACTCAAGTCAAGGACCTTAGAGCAGCTTTGGAACGATTCACTTCGGGTTCCAAGGGTCTTGACATGATCCTTGGAAAACAGAAGTCCGTTCTAAATCGATCCGGATTAGGGTATCGAACCAAGGCTAGACAAAGGTCATATTATGCTGTACTGAATCAGTCTAGACCCAAAGTTCAGGCATGGGTACCCAAACTTTGCCTGAGCAACCAAGTTGGACCAAATCAGTATTGGATCCCCAAGGACAAGATTCATATCTTGCCTAATCATTACCGTGGCTTTAGTCCAGGGGGAGCCAACTTAAAAACCATTTTTATAGTCAAATGAATTTCTTTTCTTGTTTTAAATTCATGATTGCTTGTCTATTTATCTTCTGCAATTTACCATGCTTAGAGCTAGGACTGGTTAGACTAAGGACTAAACCAATTAACTGAAATTTGAACAACATAGTATTGGGTGGCGGTGAGATGATAGTACGTTAGGGAAGCCTTTTCTAATAAGGTCAAGTATACACTACTTGGTCTCTTTAGACTGATGAAACTAGCCGAAGCTACCGATCCAAGACCCAAGCTAGTTAGACCAGAATTTCTCAAAAAGTAACCTTGAAAATGAAATTTCACTAAAAGGTTTTGTCAAGGAAAGGGTTGATGATCCAATAAGGCTACCAAAGAAGGCCTTGTGCCTCGCCAAGACCTGGAAGCCAATTTTTGAAATTCAAATTCAGTTTACTTTTTGTCAAATTCGAATCTAACATAAATTTTCAGTTAATCTTAGATTCAAATATTCTTTTTCAAAATAAATTCAAAACTAATTGTTTTCAAAATTAATTTAACTTTTCAAAATTAATCATGGTCTTTCTAAATACTTCTATTAAAACCTGTCTCACAAAAATTCATAAGGTTAACGTGATTGATAACTCTAGATTGGGTGAGACAGAGTAGGTTGTGAAAATCAATTTAAGCTATCCTTAATTCTAATTGGATCCAAGTCAACACAACTCTTTATGTGTAGGAACATAAAGATTTGGACCAATGGATGTTGGATAGCGGGTGCTCCAGACACATGACTGGGGATAAATTGAAATTCACCAAACTCAAGTTCAAGAACCTAGGCTCAGTAGCATTTGGCAATAATGCTACACTCAAAGTCATTGGGTCAGGTAACATTGAACTCAAATCTGACTTTGTTATTAAAAAGGTGTTTTTGGTTGAAGATTTTAAATTTAACTTGCTTAGCATAAGTCAATTATGTGATACTGGCTATGTAGTTACCTTTACCAACTCTAACTGCCTGATTAGAAACTTGCAAGACTCAGAATCATGCTTAAGGGCTCTAGGAAAAATAATGTTTACACTATAAACCTACCCTTAGTACCTAAATGCATGTTAACTCAGTTAGAAGAATCAAACCTCTGGCATAGGAGATTAGGTCACACTAATCTGAGATTAATTTCAAAAATCACCCAACTTGGCCTAATTAAAGGTATACCTAAAATTAAGAACCATGAAAACTTAATATGTAAATCATGCTATCAAGGTAAACAAACCAGGTCTAATCACAAACTAATTCAATCAGATCTAACTCAAACTACACTTGAGCTCCTGCACCTTGACCTATTTGATTCACATGGAGCCAAGTCACTAAGCGAAAACCGGTACTGCTTAGTAATTATAGATGATTACTCTAGGTTTATCTGGGTTAGGTTCCTAAAGACCAAAGATGAAACCCTAAACCTATTTAGTGATTTTTGTAAATTAATTGAAAATCAAAATGATACCAAAATCAAAAGACTTAGGAGTGATCACGGGGGAGAGTTTGAAAATCAACGATTCGAGGAGTTTTGTAAGATAAACGGGTATATACACGAATTTTCGTGTCCTAGAACCCCCAGCAAAATGGGATAGTAGAACGGAAAAATAGAACCCTACAGGAAGCCGCTAGGCTATGCTCAATGAATTCAACCTAGCTAACCAATTTTAGGCAGAAGCAATTAGTACGGCTTGCTATATCCAAAATAGGGTCCTAATTAACAAACGACATAATAAAACACCCTATGAATTATACTACCATAGACTTCCAAAACCTACATTACCTAAGGGTCTTTGGGTGCAAAGTCCATATCCTAAACACCAAGGACTATCTAGGTAAATTCCAGTCTAAGTCAACCCTAGGGGTCTTCTTAGGGTATTCAACAACAAGTAGGGCATATAGGGTTTACAACAAACAAACTAACAAAATTGAGGAAACAACCAATCTAATATTTGATGAAGAAATTAATTCAAAATATGATAATCCAGATCTAAATTCATCAAATATTGATCACGAAGATAATGAACAAATTGTTGAACCACTAATTGAACCCCTAAATGAACTAACTATTGAATCAATAATTGAACCCACCCAAGTAGTTGAACCCAATATTGAACCAAACCGATTAGCCGGACCTGAGGCTGAACTAAGTTCTAGAAAAACTAAGAAACTCAGACTCAGTCACCCAACTGATCAAATTGTGGGTGATCCAACCTTAGGAGTCAGAACTAGGTCCTCCTATAGAAACCTTAGTTAGATTGCACTGATTTCAAAAATTAAACCTAAGACTATAGAGGAAGCCTTACCTGATCCTGATTGGATCATAGCGATGCAAGAAGAGTTAGCCCAGTTTGAGAGGAACCAAGTCTGGGAACTAGTACCTAAACCTGAGGGCAAATCCATTATTGATACTAAGTGGGATTTTAGGAATAAGCTAAATGATCAAGGAGAAATAGTGAGAAATAAAGTCCGCTTAGTAGCCAAAGGGTTCAGTCAAGTCGAAGGGTTAGACTATGACGAAACCTATGCCCCAGTAGCTAGACTTGAGTCTATTAGGATGTTGTTAGCCTTTGCATCCCATAAAGGATTTAAACTCTACCAAATGGATATGAAGTCAGCTTTTCTAAATTGATTTATTAAGGAAAAAGTCTATGTAGGACAGCCTCCCGGTTTTGAGGACTTAGAAAAACCTGACTATGTTTACAAACTCAATAAGGCACTATATGGACTAAAACAAGCACCTAGGGCATGATATGAACGTCTATCAACCTACCTCATTTCTAAGGAATTTAACCAGGGACAAATTGACTCAACCCTATTCATTAAGACCTTAGAAAAAGAGATCTTTATTGCCCAAAACTACGTTGACGATATAATCTTTGGATCCACCAACTCAAATTTCTTAAAAGAATTTGTTAAAATAATGAAAAATGAATTCGAAATAAGCTTAGTTGGTGAGCTCAACTTCTTTCTAGGGTTACAAATTAAGCAAACTAGAGATGGAAATTATGTCCATCAATCCAAATATGCTAAGGAATTAATAAAGAAATTCAAAATGGACAACTCCAAAAGCATAAGTACCCTATGGCCACAAATGTAAAAATAGATAGTTACCCTGATGGTAAATTGTAGACCTCAAATTATATAGGAGTATGATTGGAAGTCTACTGTACTTTACAGTCGGCAGACCTGATATACTTATTATTGTAGGAATATGTGCTAGATACCAAACCTGTGCTAAGGAAACGCACTTAGCCGCTGTAACGCCCGCCTTTCTACACATCTTACGGTGTGGCGAGAGGCGGCGTTACGCTAACATACATAGGCATGTGAACATCTAAATGCAGCGGAATAATTTTTTTTCTTTATACACATGTATTTTACCATGCAACTAATACTTGAACATGTATATATGCCTTAACCTATCATTCTTGAACATGGTAGCATTGTAACTTAGCATATTAATAGCATAACATTTCTTACTTTATCCATAAGCATCAGAAGTAGCAAGTAACTTATCCATGAGCATCATAAGTAGCAAGTAACTTATCCATAAGCATCATAAGTAGCAAGTATCTTATCCTAAGTATAGCATAGAATCTAAAGAGGCGTTTCAAAACACAAGACATAATAGAAGATTCTTTTTCCTCTTTCCTTTGCCATGTCACTACCACACACACGCTTTTGGCCCCTCCTGCTGCTTCACCTAATAACCCCTTGTTTGATCTGCGGTATAAGAATATAAGACTATAAACACATAGGCTTAGTAAGACCCTTTCCTACTCACTAAAAATCATACGTCATATCATACATAAACATATGAAACATTCAACATAGCATAATTCTGAACATAAAACATAAGCTTACTCTTAACGTAAAACATGGGCATCACATAATTATCATTGCATAATTCTTAACATGAACATAAGCATAAACATACTTATCATGGCATATTTCTTTACATGAACATAAGCATAATCATACTTATCATGACATATTTCTTAACATGAACATAAGCATAAACATACTTATCATGACATATTTCTTAACATGAACATAAGTATAATCATACTTATCATGTCATATTTCTTAACATGAACATAAGCATATTCTCAGTATAAAACCTAAGCATAAAACATACTTATCATGACATAATGCATAGCATGAATGAATGCATGAGTCAAATGCATATACATAAGGATGCTTAATTTAAAATCATACTTTTAAATACTTAAACATAATCATAACATCATTGGGGTTCCCGGCTTGTACCACATACATACATCATAAGCGCGCATCCCTAAGTAAATACGAGGTAGCGAGCCCCGACCTACTAGGGTAGGAACAGCTACGGTAGTTCCAAAAACCGGGGCGTTCTTAAGGTGCCCATCCCTGTTGGACAGCTATGGTAGTCCCAGAACCGTGGACAGCTTCGGTAGTCAAGAACCGAGGCGTTCTTAAGGTGCCCATCCCTTGGACCCTTACTTCGGTCCGATACAAGCCCATTCATAAAGTAAAATAACTTCACATGCTTCATCTTTCATAAAACATACTTAGCATAAACATAATTTTGTTTCATGAAGCATAGCATAAGAGTAGGAATAGCTGCAGTAGTTCCAGAACCGTGGACAGCTTCGGTAGTCCAGAACCGAGGCGTTCTTAAGGTTCCCATCCCTTATCATGACATAAATCATACATGGCATTTCATCATTCATACTTAATTCATAACATCATTATGCCTTCATCATTCATACTTATCATTCGTATTTAAGGCATAAACATTGTCTTCATTCATCTTCTTCTTTCATAGAACATAACATACATACGTAACCATAGTATCCATCATAGCGCATGCATGGGTGAAATTCTTATGAACAAGGTACATACTATTTGGGTTCATAGCATTCTACATTACTTAGGTTCATGTCATTCATCATAGAGCATGCACCGACCTTCATAAAACATAGATCTATTATAGGCATTTAACAACATACATGCATCATTCTATATAATCATGAAGTCTACATCAACTACATGTGTTCCTGGCATATGATTAAAACATTCATGAATAAAACATAACATATAACCTAAACATACGAAGTCATGATACCTAGCATATGAAGTTAGGGTTTTGGTAACATAAAGATTCTCACATCTTGCTTAACCATATACTTACATCCTAATAACCTATAATCAAGTATCCTTGAGACCTTAACCCAAACCAAACCCTAAATTAGGGTCTTGTCCGAAACCCTAAAGGACTATAAGTCCATGAGAAATTCACATAGGTCATGATTAACATTCCATACAACACATACCATGCCATGGAAAACCATCTGAACCCTTATTTGGATTTAACTCCAAGTCCTAGCCCTAAATCATGCATTGGCCGAAACCCAAAGAGGATCACAAGCCCATAGAAAAATTCATAAAATTCCCAATTCACATCTATTACCTTACATATAATACCATGGAAGCCATTTGAACCATTGCTTGGAGTTAACCCTAACCCCTTGCCCTAAAACCCAACTTGGCCGAAAGTTACAAGGGCCCTAAATCATGTAAAAACTTTCACATAAACCCCTATTAACATCCCTTACAACAAGAGAAAACATAAGAAACAATATTAGAGAGTTAGATCCAAACCCAACTATGGAAACCTATAGTGGCCGAAACCCTTGAAAGCCCTAACTTTAGTTTTCTCCACATATAGTCCAAACAAATTCTATCTAGACATGATTAATATTTTTAAAGAAAATATTGAGAAAATTTTCCGGGTCGTTACAGCAGCCCTACAAAGAATACTAAGATACATTAAGGGCACCCTAAATGTAGGGATTTGGTATCCTAGGATCTCAACTTTTGACTTGTCAGGATACTCGGATTCTGATTATGCTGGGTGTAAACTAGATAGAAAGAGTACAAGTGGAAACTGCCAACTTTTAGGAAATAGTCTAGTAAGTTGGTATAGCAGAAAGCAACACTGTGTAGCTCTATTCACAACTGAAGCTGAGTATGTTGCTTTGGGAGAATGTGTAGCACAACTCTTATAGATGATGCACACTCTTAAAGACTTCCAGCTTAACTTCATCCAAACTCAGGTCTACATTGACAATATAAGTTCAATTAATCTAACTAAGAATCCAATCCAACACTCTAGAACTAAACACATAGAAGTCCAACACCACTTCGTAAGAGATCATGTAGCCAGGGGTGAGATAGTCCTTAAGCATGTAGACTCAAAATTCAACCTAGCTGACATATTCACCAAACCCCTACCTGAGTCGGAGTTCAGCTCACTAAAAAGGCAGTTAGGGTTATACTTGGTAGAATAGGAATGTTCTAATAATTTTCTTTAAAAATGTCTTATTCTCTGCAAAATCAATTTTTTCATTTTGTTATTTAAAATGATTTTTCCGACTTAGTTTTTTTATAAAATTACCCCCTTCAAAACTAGGGCTTTTTCGTAAAATGGACTGGGGCGCCCTGGACGCTGGGGGCGCCCTGGTTGACCCGGTCAAACCTTATCTGCAGCGCTGAGCTCTCCTCGGTAAGGCTGGGGGCGCCCTGTACGCTGGGGGGGCCCGGGCAGCGGGGGCGCCCTGGGTGCGCAGTGCAGACGCGGCAGCAGTTTAACTCTTCAGTTGGTTTGCCATGGGGGCGCCCGGGACAGCGGGGGCGCCCTCAGAATGTACTGTCGAGGTTCATTTGCTTTCTTTGTGTTTTGTGTTCACCTTGGGGGCGCCCGGGACACTCCGGGCGCCCTGGTCAGTAGTTGCCTCTTTCCTTTGAGGCATTCTGAGCTGCAGACACACGTTCCTTCGGTCCTGCTTCCAGGGTTAGTCCAAAACACAATAAAGCAAATATTTAATTTAATTTATACAGCCTCAGCTGTCTTGGTTCTGACTTTGGTCTCCAAAATGGAGCCCTAGGTCGAACCGACGCCTAATGTTCCCTCAAGGGGAACGCGTCCTCACCTACTCCTCTCGGGAGAATTTACCTGGTGCCAACCGGATCCTCCAGTTGGACTTTTGCCCGGCAGCCCTTCGCCAGGTCTTGGTTTTTGCCTAGCAGCCCTTCGCCAGGACTTGGTTTTCGCCTAGCAGCCCTTCGCCAGGACTTGGTTTTCGCCCAGCAACCCTTCGCCAGGACTTGGTTTCCTGACAGCCCATCGTCAGGTGCCTAGCAGCCCTTCGCTAGGACTTTGTTTCCTGCACTCTCAAGCAGCATTGTTAGACAACAAATAACCCTTAACTTTGAATCCTTTGCCAATATCAAAACAAGGTTCGATCTGGTGCTTCCTGCACCAACACACTCCCATCAATGCAAAATGAGACACATGGTGTTCTTTATTCTCCGATGATGAAGGATCATTCCATGTTGCCTTTAGACTTGTAGTCTTTTTTCCTTTTTCCTTTGATTTCTTCTTTTCATCCTTCTTCTTCTCCTCCTTCTTTTCTTCAAAAGTGGACATTCATTCTTTATGTGCCCTTCTTCATGGCAATTGTAGCAAATGATCTCTCTTGCCATGCCCTTACTTCTTGAGTTTTCCCCACCATAAGATTTGTTAGAAAATTTTTTAAAAGCTTTCCTCATTTTTCTTACCATATATGTCTCTTGGTCACTATCCATTGAGGCACTAGACTCTTCCGGATCGGATGATGAGTATGAAATCTTTTTCTTGTCCTTCTTCTTCTTTCTTTCTTTCTCTACAACAAAAGCTACACCATTCTCTTTAGTAGACAAATTAGCTTGTTCATGTAATTCAAATTCATAAAATAAGTTATCAAGCTTAACTAAAGAGAGATCTCTAAAAACTTTGTAAGCATCAACCATTGAGGTCCATAAAGTAGTTCTAGGGAAGGATTGAAGTGCATACCTCACAAGATCCCTATTTTTCATTTTCTCACCTATGACATGAAGTTCATTGATGATCTCTTTGACCCTACCGTACAATTGACTCACGGTTTCATTCGCCTTCATAGTGAGAGATTGGAGTTGTGCCACCAAGAGATCCTTCTTGGCCCTCCTCGATTCATTTGATCCTTCATTTAGGTCAATGAGCTTTTCCCAAAGCTCCTTTGCGATCTTGAATGATCCTACCTTGTTCAATTGTTCCTTTGAGAGACCACATTAAAGAGTTGTTGTAGCCTTTGCATTTGCTTGAGCTTTTCTCATGACTTCTTTTGACCAATTCTTTATAGGGAGAGGCTCTCCTCTCTCATTTATCGGTACTTCAAATCCATCTACAACACTAAACCAATTGTCAATATCATTCATAAGATAATATTCCATCCTACCTTTCCAATACGTGAAATCATTGTCATCAAAGAATGGTGGTTGTGTGGTGCTATATCCCTCTTGAAACGTCATTTCGATGTTCCGGTCGACGGTGAGTTCTCCCAAAACGAATCGGCTCTGATACCACTTATTAGGATCTTTGCATTAAGCTAGGGGGTGAATAACTTTCTTTCGATTTTGTCTACAAAGATGTTAGCTAAACAAAAGAACAAAATTAATAAAACAATAAAAACAATATTAACCCTTTGATTTACTTGGTATCCACCTCTGAGAGGTGACTAGTCCAAGGATCCACACTACGCGCACGAGCTCCACTATGAATGTCTCCCTCAAGGTGGAGAATCCTTCACAAGATTGCCCACTTCCTCTTTACAAAGTAGAAATAAAAGTGAGAGGAAAAGAATGAGACTTTGAACACTAACAGTAGGATTCTACTCTCTAGAACCGCAACCCTATTCTGCTCAAAACTTCTCCTTAAATAGAGAAGAGAATTGTTCTTTAAACAGTCCAGTCTCGACTCCAGTCGACTGCCCTGGTCCACAGCTAGTCGCTAGCCAACGACTAGTTTTTTGAACTGATCAGTCGACTGGTCCAGGACCAGTCGACTGATCTTTCTGTGTGTTCTGGCAGTCGACTGTCCAGTGTACATTTTCACTCACACTCACTTTGAAGACCACCATTTACGTATGCCTTGAAGTCCACTCCCTTGGCTTACCCCTTGAAGTTCTCTTCCTTGGCTTTCGTCCCTCGGATGCACACACAAGCCCGCGGCTTGCCTCCATGCCACCCTTCGCGTATGCCCTTGAAGTCTACTTCCCCGGCTTTCCCTTGGAGTCCCCTTCCTTCGGCTCTCATCCCTCGGATGTGTACTTCATGTATGATTCACCAAGTCCTGCATGACTCAACCACACATATCAAACCAACATAACAACCTAACTTAATCATATTGACACACACACATCAAAACCATGATCCACTCGATCATACTTGGGCTGATTGCCCCAACACCTTCTTCCTATACTTTGTTATCTGACTCACCTAATTGTTTGACCAGATCACTTGTATTAGTCTTAGTATGGCTTGACTGTTTGGTCAGACTTTTTTTCCTGACTGACTTGTATTTGTCTATCTTACTTTAGCTTATATCTAGTTCATGATTTCCTTCATCCTATTTGGATTATATTATGTTTGGTATGTGCTTAGTAGAGTAGGATTTTAAATATTAGATTTCAATTTGAATTCGAACATCGAAATGGTTTCCTTTAAAAATGGTTTCAAAAATTTTATTGCAAATTTCAAAACTTTGTTTTCAAATTTTTTTTTTATTTTATTTTAACTTTAAAACTATCCCCTTCAAAATTAGGGTCTTTTTTTGATATAGACTTAGCTTAGGTTTAACCCTAGTTTGCACGCTGTTATAGATTTAAAAGCCAGTATCTCACATGCACATTAGGATTAACTTATTTGACAATCTATATTGAGTTGAGATGCTTATGATTGTTGCCTTAGACTTAGATGCTTCAAAATCAGTGCATCAATACAAGTTGGGGGTGTTATAAATACAATTCAAATTAATCAAGTCAAGTATTCTGGCTAGCTGAGCTGATTTATGAAATACACTTGACTTGACTAACCCAAGTGAAGACTGCTGTTTGTGACAGTCAGTAAGTAACTAAAAGGTTAGACAGGTGCCTAATGGAATTGGTTTTTTTATTATTTTCAAATTTTCTTATCATTATTATTCATGCTTGGACTCAAAATAAAGGTGCCCAGACTTAGACTTAACCTAGACTTCGATTTTTTTCCGCTTAAAATTACTCGCTCTGATACACTTTTTTTTTACTTTAGTCATTTCGTCTGCTCTGACCTTTGTATTACGTACATAATTTTGATATATGACGAAGGGGGAGAGAAAGAAAAGAGTTCAAAATCGTTAAAAAAATTTAAAGTTTTTCAAAAATTTTCTACACTTAGTCTTTTGAAAATTAGACTAGTATTTTTTGAAGTGTTGAAAGAAAAGATTTCAAAGTCATTAGTTGTTAGAAAAATTCAATGTTTTTCAAAGTTTTTCTATACTTAGTCTTTTGAAAAATTAGCTAGTATTTTTCAAAGTGATTTTTTTAAATTAGCTAGTGTTTTTCAAAGTTTTAGTTTGCATGGATGTTGTGAAAAGAAGAATTCAAAATTCAAAATTAATTTTTTCATTCAAAACTAAGTTAGAATTTTTTGTTTGCATTTTTTGAGAAACTCTTCTATACTTAGTTTTTGAAAAGCACTAAGGCTGCGTTTGGTAGGGTGTAATCCACCCTGTAATGTAATCGAGATTACATTACAAGTTGGATTCCTTTGTTTGGAATAATTTTAAAATTGTAATGTAATGTAATCTCGATTATAAAAGTGGTTGATGATTTGTAATCTGGATTACAAAACAAAACCTCTGTAATCTGGATTATATTACAGCTTGTAAAGTCGGCGGCCGGGCGGCGACGGTCGTCGGTCGTCGGCGGTTCGTCGGTCGTAGGACACCGGCCGCCGGCGGTCGCTGGACGTCGCCGATCGTCGGCCGGCGGCGGCCGGTCGCCGGCCGGCGGCGGCGGCCGGTCGCCGGCCGGCGGCGGCGGCCGGCGGCCGGCCGGCGGCGGCGGCGGCGGCCGGTCGTCGGCCGGCGGCGGAGACGGCCGGTCGCCGGCCGGCGGCGGCGGCGGCGGCGGCGGCCGGTCGCCGGTGGTCGCCGACCGGTCGATGGTCACCGGCTGGCCGGCGGCGATCGTCGACCGTCAATCTTGATTACATTACAGGATGGATTACCCCTCACCAAACAAAGGACTCCAATTTGTAATGATTATCAAAGATTACATACAACTCATTACCAAACATAACAATGTAATCAAGATTACATTACATTACAAACTTGATTACATTACAGACCCGATTACATTACCCCCTACCAAACGTAGCCTATGTTTTACCAAAACGAATATTCTAATAATTTTTTTAAAACATCTTTTTCGAAAGTTAACTTAGTCTCTAAATTTTTACTTAAGACTAAGTCTTTTTTTAAAGATGTACTCTCCTCCATAAACACAATTGTTAAATGATCTAGGAGGAGATAACTGGTTAAGGGGGAGAGCTTAAAAGAAGAACTTATATCTTTTCCCTATTAAAAGTTTATTTTTAGCTTATCTTTGAACTGGGTTGCCATAATCAAAAAGGAGGAAATTGTTGGTGTCGGAAGCACCAGATCGAATCTTGTAATGATAAATGGCAAAGGGTTCAAGTTAAGCTAGTTTTATGTTACTAATGAATTTGTGGAGTTTGCAGGAAAGTCATAGGTGAGCTAGGCAAAAAGTCTTGACCTGCAGGGTTGAGCGCGAAGTCCTGGTCGGGGATCGGGCAACAAAGACTTGATGAGTAAAGCCGAGCACGAAGACTTGGTCCGGGGGACCAAGCAGAAGACTTTGTCGAGCAGGGATCATGGACAGGAGTCTAGACTGGTCGAGGTCGAATGTCATCGAGTTTCGGGTTCTTGGAGGCCGAGCAAAAGTCCAACCGGAAGTTCCGGGTGGCAACAGGTAAACTCTCCTAAGAGGAGTATGTGAGGACTCTTTCCCCAGTGAGGGAACAGTTGGCGTCGATCCGATCTAGGGTTTCAGATGAAACCTGAAAGTCATAACCAAGACAGCACTAGCTGTGTTCCATATATGTTTTATTTATATTATTGGATGTTTGGAATTAACCTTGTTGCAGCTGAAAAAGTTGAAGCAGCTTGACTAGGGTGCCTGAAAGGGACTCAGGCGCCTGAATATTGGCAGTTGGAGGCTGACCTGGCGAAACAGTCAGATTGATGTGGCAAATGCTAAGTGGAGGAACCACGTCAGGACTCAGGCGCCTGAAAGGGGCTCAGGAGGCGCCTAAATGGCTTTTCAGGCGCCTGAATGAGTAGTATAAAAAGGGGTCGAGTGCAGCAGTCCAGAACAACTCAATCTTTGCGATCACTCTATTCTCCTGTGTGGTGCGCGACTAAAGCTCAAACAACACCGAAATGTCGTCCGACTCTCCAAACAAAGACTTGCCCTCACAATTCAAGAGTCGGTACTATTGTTGTTAATTTCATATTGCACACATTGATATGTAATATTGTAAACTTGTTGTGATTTATTAGTAACGCCCAAAGTAAACGATCAAGGATCGTGGGTCCTGTAGTAGGAGCCGATCAAGACTCCAAAGCAAGTAAAATTAACGTGTGTTAGCGATCTTGATTCGTTGTGCATTTCCGCTGCTTTATCTCTCACTCTCTCTCTCTCTCACGCTTACTCTCGAAGCTTCCACTGTGTTAACGAAATTTTTAACGAAGCGATATTCACCCCGCCCCCCCCCCCCTGGCGCTCTCTATCACTCATCTCAATCCTACACAGTAGGAATTCATGTACTCAAAATGATTAGGTACGTTTAGAACCTTAAAAGAATAGGATTTCCACTAGGCTAACCACTGACCTTATTCTGCAATCATTGATAGAAGGGTATAGTCAATTTGTTATGAACTACAACATGAATGAAATTGACAAGTCATTGCCTGAGATGCTTAACATGTTGAGAAGTGCTAAGCTCAATCTAAAGAAGACTAAGCCTAATATAGTACTTGTTAGTGATATGAGAGAAGTGTCCTAAGGCAATCGCCTTACGATTGTAAACTTTTATATTAATAAATGATAATTCACTATTTGAGTATACATGTTTGTGTATTTGATTGGGATCTTAAACTCATCTACTGAATGTCCGTAATACAATTCCCAGCATAAGAGTATTTGTGATGAGATCACAACTAGTGATTATCTCTAAATGTGCAATTATGAAGTATTGAAAATGTCCCTAGTCGATGAATTGATAAATACGGATACTATCAATTCTGTTGAGACTAGCATGGGTTATTCTCTAATCAGCTGATTCTCACTGGCTGGTGACATTGGGATGTCCGGAGATAAACATGGATGCTAGTTAAGGGAACTAGTTCATTGGAGTGACTAGCTGTAAAACTTCATATGGTAATCTATACAGATATGTCAATGAAGTTCTTACTGCAGCTTAAGTGCGATGTTCCTTTGACTTGCGGTGTTCAAGTCATCTTAGTCATGGAGACTTATACTTTAACATCTTAAGGAAGCATCTCCAAGGAGGTGTGAACCCAGGATGATTGGGTATAAGCCGAAGTGTCCGAAGATGTTTGAACAGCCTACAAAGGATTCACCACTCCTTGCGAGGAGATGTATACCCAGGCCTATCGTCGGATTGTTACTCAAAGTCTCTGGCCAGAGCATATCATGTTTAGAGTGTGAGTCTCTAAAATACATGAGAGTAATTAGAAATCGAAAGGACGAGAAAGACACTACTTGGGCTAGGTGTGACGTAGTCAGCCTAGTGGGGACTGACACAAATAGACCGTGTCCTAAACCAAATGGGTATAAGATGGTGAAGGGAATGGGGCACAATTCATTAGAGCTGCTAAAGGGTTTCGGAATTACTTCTGAGGTCAAACCGTTGATCTTTCGATTAATTGGGGGTCATGATGTACTACTAGGTGCCACTCATGATCGTTCTATAATTAGTTGATTATAGACGGCCAACATAAATCGAAAGCCTATTTAGTCACACGCACTACGAGTAATCCGAGGGATTTAAAACGAGTTGAAAATTAGATTTTCCAATCAAGAGAATTAAGTCGAATCTGAATTTATCAGAGGCACAATGGAAGCTAAAATGGCTAAGTCTTTTGAAGGCTTATTGGGCGAATTAAATGAGTTTAATTCGCGAAGGGATCGGCTCGGTTTGGCCGGCCAAAGAGGGTGTCCACCCTCTTGGTTTGGCCGACCATTAAAAAGGGGATAAACCAATTTAATTGGTTTAATTAATAAAATAAATCTAGCGCGATTTGTTTTATAAATTATGGATAAATAAATTTTTGTATAAAGAAATTTATAGAAATAAATTTATAGAAATTTATTCTTTTATGGAAATTAAAATGATCCATGGAATGATTATTTTAATTGTATAAAATCAATTATGAATTGATTTTTTCATAATAAGAAAGTTTATAAATTTCTTGTAAAATTTATTCCATAATAAAAGGAGAGATATATTTGTTTTATTATAAAGTTAGTTATAATAAAACTTGGTTTAAACGGAATAATTCATAAGAGAATTTATAGGATAAATTTGTTATGAAAATTCCGTTAAGAGAATTTGTTTTATTATAAAGTTGGTTATAATAAAACTCGGCATAACGGAATAAGTTATAAGAAATTTTATAAGATAAATTTCTTATGATAACTAATTCCGTTAATTCCGTTATAGGAGAGACTTGGCAAGGGAGAAGGCACTATAAAAGGGAACCAAAGGCAAGCCTTGGATTCCTAATCGATAGAGCTATCAAGAGATTTATTTCTCTCCCTCTCTCTCTTATTCTCTCTTCTCTCTTCCCCCTTAGGGCCGGCACCCCTTTGCAAACCCTAGGGCGGCAGTCCATCTTCTCCAAGTTGTTGCCGTGAGCCAACAACACCAAGGAGAAGCCAACCAAGAAGAAGAAGAAGCGGATCGGATCTCCCTCCTTCACGGAATTTAGATTCCGTTTCCTTTTGGTTAGTTTCCATTCTTTTCTCTTGTTGTTCTAGTTGTGCCTTCCGAGAATCTAGTAGTTCTCGTCGGCACAAAACTCGTGACTTTGCGAAGTCATCCCGAAGAGAACTCGGCGTGGACACGAATAGAGGCGGAGCTTCCAAGGGACGCTACGGTTGGATCTCGTCCCTTTCTTCGAGTTACGCGAGGTACAAAGTAAATTAGTTTACTTTTCCGCAAAAGTTTTTAAATTATGATCATGTCCACACATCATAAGGTCGCATGCTAGATACGTGGTTAAAATAATTTGAGAAATTATTATGCTAATTCTTCCGCTACACGTAAAAATTTAAAGTTTTATGTACCCGTATTCTTGTCGACATGCACCCGGTCCCAACAGTGGTATCAGAGCCGGTTAGTGTTCGACATAATCATAAAATTGTTTTGCGGAAAACTTTGTCATGATCTCAATTTTGGAAAATTTTTCAATTATGGAAACTTTCCAATTATAATAAATTTTAGATTTAGGAATTTCAAAGTTTGGAAATCCTAATGAAATTTCGCAAACGTTTGAAATTTCCTAGTTTCTGAAATTTTATAATAATTGTGAAAACTTCCCATCTTTGGAAACTTTCCAATTTTGGAAAATTTTCTATTTTAGAAATTTTTCAATTTGGAAATATGTAAGTTTTCTTTGAACCAGAAACTTACAATTATTCTGAAAAACCTATTATGAAATCTCGCAATTTTGGACACTTTCTTTTAAGAAAGTCTAGACAAATTCATGGACAGTTAATTGACAATTAAATTTGAATTGGTTTTTAAATTGACAACAAAATTCTTTATTTTGGATTGAGCCTCGGGGAGCCGTCCAATTTCAAGTTAGTTGTTGTAATTTAATTTCCCAATTTTAAAAATGAAATTGTCATGTTTAATTTGGATTGAGCCTCGGGGAGCCGTCCAAATTGGATTTACGACAAATTACTTTTCTTTGGGTATCTGAGCCTCGGGGAGCCACCCTTAGAAAACGATTTGTTGTAATTAATTAAATCCTTGAATAAAATATGTTTTAAGAGGTGATGCTCTTACATATTGTTGTCTCCAAAATTAATTAGAAAAATGGTTTCCTATAGAGTTTCTTAAAAGAGATTTTCATGAAAATAATATGTGGTTGAATTAAGGGAATCTATCTCTTAATTTAATAAGATTTGATTTAGAGAAATCAAAGTCTTAAACATATTATTTCCGAAATTGATTATGACAATTTAGGAAATTGTTTCCCAAAACAATTCCTTCAATAAAGTATGAAATTGGAATTAGGAAATCCGGTTCCTAATTCAATTAATGAGACTTGATAAATTAAGTCACATATATACTTTATTAAGGAAATCGTTAGTCATGACATAATTATATGTCATGAATGTGCTTAGAAAAGAAAGGATGAGACCCAAAACCCCTTACAAAACATTAAGGTCAACACCTTCCATTAATATGGTTAGAATCGGAGTTTTGTTTCTCGTTTGGGTTAATGGACAAATCCATGCCCAGCTTAAACCTCAACATGTTCAAACCATGGAATTAGTTTATGTATAATATAATTGGAGTCAGAGGTCAATCCTTAGTTTTGGTTGTTGGACACATCCAAGCCTGACTAAACGGTTGAATGAGCTCCAACCATATTTAAACTATTTCTTGATTAATGGGTCAGCCTTAAGCTTGGAACATCGATTTGTTGTGCCACAGCCAAGGTCGATGTAAAGAGAGATGCAGTTGGGTGCTATGTATAATGTTGCATACTTGTTAATGAGTTAACAACCCAATGATTTATGCAAACATTCAATTAGTTGATAGCATAAAGTGATAGTTACATATATGTGATATATAATCGGTATAATTACCTACCTTCATAGCTAAGAAAAACTTGATGGCCACAGCCATGGTAGTTCTTATCTATGGTTGGATATCAACCTATTTGGAGATGTTCCTACGATCTCCCGAATTGATAATAAGGGTGACTCAATTCGTAAAATAAATAGGATTTAATTTATGTATGATGATACATTCTTTAATCATTCTTCTCACATAATCTCAATTTGTATTTCTAGGATAATCACTCGATCATGTCTTCCCTAAACTTGCGTTCCATTTTGGACACCAATAAACTGACTGGGCCGAACTTCATGGACTGGCTTCGAAACCTGAGGAGAGTCCTCAAGGCAAAGAAGCTTGCTAATGTCCTTGAAGATCAACTTCCCAACCGTCCTCCCGAAAGTGCAACTCCAGACCAGTTTCCTGAGTTGCTCAACCTGCTAAAGACTTTAAAGCCTTCTGTGAAGCAGGATCTAAAGACGGTACTGTTAGTTGGTTCCTCGAAGAAAGGTTCTAAGAGGAAGGCCAAAGAACAGAATAAGGGAAAGGAGAAAAAGGCCAAAAAGACTGAAAATACCCTAAAAGGCACTTGCCATCACTGTGGCAAGGAGGGTCACTTGCGAAGAAACTGCAAGATTTATCTTGAGTCCTTGAAAGAGAAGGCATTCGATGCCCCATCCTCTTCAAGTATCTGTTGGATCGAGAATTGCGAGAGAGGGGGGGTGAATGTCGCAAATCGTTCGGATTTCGTAAAGAGCAATTGCGTAGCGGAATAATCAAAATCAGACAATGCGAACACCAAGATTTTTACTTGGTTCGGAGCCTGGGTCGACTCCTACTCCAAGGCCCACGGTCGTTGACCGTTTACTATGGGCAATACTATAATCGCGCAAAATAATTTTACAAAGATTGATTACAGTAAATTGGAGTAAGGAAAAATACAGCTTTTCTTTGTTACCGACGTCCGGTGTAAATCGAAGTTCTAGAGCAGTTGGACGTCGCCGGCGCTTGTATCTCGAGTCTGGAGGGTTCTGGAGCAGAGCGCGGGAGCAGAAGAGCGTGATTGCGTTCAATGGAATTTATGCTTGAAGAAGAGGGTCGAGGGTCCTTTATATAGGGCTGGGGGCGCCCGGGATGCTCGGGGCGCCCCCCACGTGGCTTCTGATCCGGCGAGCCCTCGGTCGTGGCTGATCGCTTCGACTTCGGGATAACAGTTGACTGGGGCGCCCGACGCGCGCGGGGCGCCCGAGTTGACCGGTCAAAGCTTCATCCATTTGGTTTCGCGAGGGTGAGCTGCTGCAGCTGCCAGTGGCGTGGCACAGTGGGCGCCCGCGACACGCGGGGCGCCCGACGCGCGCGGGGCGCCCGAAACATCCGGGGCGCCCCCAAATGTGCTGCTGTCGGGGCGTTTACTTGCTCTGCTGACTTTGGGTTGACTCTGGGGCGCCCGAAACATCCGGGGCGCCCTGCTCAGCTACTGCCTCACTCCTTTGAGGCTCTCTGAGCTGCAGAAACACAGTCCTTCGGTCCTGCATCCAGGGTTAGTCCAAAACAGCAATTAATAAGTTAATTTTACACAGCCTTGGCTGTCTTGGTTCTGACTTTGGGTCTCCAAAATGGAGCCCTAGGTCGAACCGACGCCTAATGTTCCCTCTAGGGGAACGCGTCCTCACCTACTCCTCTCGGGAGAGTTTACCTGATGCCAACCGGATCCTCCAGTTGGACTTTTGCCCGGCAGTCCTTCGCCAGGTCTTGAGTTGCCAAGCTGCCCTTCGCTTGGTGCCTAACAGCCCTTCGCTAGGTCTTTTCTTCTGGCAGCCCTTCGCCAGTGCCTAGCATTCCTTCGCTAGGGTTTGTCTATTCTGGCAGTCCTTCGCCAGAGCCTAGCAGTCCTTTGCTAGGGCTTTTCTTCTGTCTGGCAGTCCTTCGCCAGTGCCTAGCATTCCTTCGCTAGGGCTTTTCCTGTACACTCAAGAAACTTGTTAGACAACAACTAACCCTTAACTTTTGAACCCTTTGCCAATATCAAAACCAGGTTCGATATGGTGCTTCCTGCACCAATAGTATCATCGTTATTGAATGTCACTCTATTTCCTCAAACACTTGGGTACTTGATACTGGGTGTAGCTCACATATATGTAATGACATACTGGGGCTAAGGAATAGAAGAAGACTCGTTAAAGGATAAGCGAATTTGCGAGTTGGAAACGGAGCAAAGATTGCTGCTGTTGCCATCGGAACATATTTGCTAAAGCTCCCCACTGGACGTGTCTTAGAATTGGATAATTGTTATTTCGTTCCTTCGTTAATAAAGAACATTGTATCTATTTCATGCTTGAATGAAAAGGGTTATCATTTAACTTTTAGTAACAATTGTTGTTACATAACTTTAAATGACGTTCTTTATGGGAATGGAACTTTGTGCAATGGCATCTACACGTTAGATTTATCCAGTGACGTTTTCAATATCGAAGTTAGCAACAAACGTGCTAGAATAGATAATCGAATAGACTCCTACACTTGGCATTGTCGTCTTGGCCATGTAAGTAAGAAACGCATGACCGAATTACACCGATGTGGAATTCTGGAATCATTTGAACCCGGTTCATTTGATACATGCGAATCATGCTTAAAAGGCAAGATGACCAAATTACCCTTCTCCAGTGGAAGAATTGCTTGGTCTGATACATACTGATGTATGTGGACCAATGTCAACTCTTGCACAAGGAGGCTATAGCTACTTCATCACCTTTATCGATGATCACTCACGATTCGGGTATGTGTTCTTGATGAAACACAAATCTGAAGCCTTTGAGAAATTCAAAGAGTTCAGAAATGAAGTAGAGAAACAACTTGGCAAAAGTATTAAGATACTTCGATCCGATCGGGGTGGTGAATACTTAAGTCAAGAGTTTCAAGATTATCTTAGGGACAATGGGATACTGTCCCAATGGACTCCGCCGTATACACCACAACATAATGGTGTATCTGAGAGGCGCAACCAAACCTTGATGGACATGGTTAGGTCGATGATGAATCATGCAACTCTTCCAAAATCCTTTTGGGGCTATGCACTTAAGACAGCTGTTTACTTGCTAAACAGAGTCCCGACCAAGGTAGTCTCTACTACTCCATATGAGATATGGAATAGTAAGAAACCTCACTTAACTCACCTTAAGATATGGGGTTGTCCCGCTTATGTGAAGTGGACTGTATCAGACAAATTGGATGCTAAGTCTGATAAATGTCTATTTATTGGATACCCTAAGGAAACGAAGGGTTACCAATTCTATCATCCCTTGGAACAAAAGGTGTTTGTTTCAAGGCATGCTATATTTCTAGAAAAAGAATTTCTTTTACAAGAAAACAGTGGGAGTGGCATTGAACTTGATGAAGTTCAAGAAACTCCAATAGACATTACAGAGACACCTAGTCTAGACCCACAACCAATACCTCATAATGATGAGCTATCAGTTGAACCTAAAACAACACCACCTCTTCGTAGATCTGATAGGACACGCAATATTCCAGAGAGATACGGATTTCTCATAAGTGAATCGAACGACGTATTACTCATAAGCGATGACGAACCAATCAGTTATGAAGAAGTTCTGAAATGTTCAGAAAGGGACAAATGGCTTGAAGCCATGAAGTCGGAAATGGATTCCATGTACGAAAACCAAGTATGGGACTTGGTTAACCCACCTGAAGGGATTAAGCCCATAGGGTGCAAGTGAGTTTTCAAGAAGAAAACCGACATGGAAGGTAATGTTGTTACCTTTAAGGCTAGATTAGTGGTAAAAGGATATCGCAGAAACAAGGAATTGATTATGACGAAACCTATTCGCCAGTAGCTATGCTTAAATCCATTCGGATGCTCCTAGCCATAGCAGCTCATTATGATTATGAGATATGGCAAATGGATGTGAAAACGACTTTCCTTAATGGAAACCTGTTTGAGGACGTATACATGATACAACCTGAAGGTTTCACATCGGTTGATAAAACCAAAGTATGCAAGCTTCGAAGATCCATATATGGACTAAAGCAAGCATCTAGGAGCTGGAACATCCGTTTTGATGAGACAATCAAAGAGTTTGATTTCTCACAAAATCCTGACGAACCTTGTGTGTACAAGAAGGTTAGTGGGAGTGCAGTCGTATTCCTAATATTATATGTCGATGACATATTACTTATAGGAAATGATATATCAGTCTTACAGACAGTTAAAATTTAGTTGTCCAAAACTTTCTCCATGAAAGACCTGGGAGAAGCAACCTATATCCTTGGGATTAGAATCTATAGAGATAGATCAAAACGGTTGCTTGGTCTTTCGCAGTCTACGTATATAGACCGAGTGCTAAAAGGGTTTAGCATGTCGGAATCCAAAAAAGGTTACCTTCCCATCAGGCATGGGATCAACCTTTCAAAGTCTATGTGTCCGCGCATAGAAGACGAGAGGATTTGCATGAATAAGATTCCCTATGCATCCGCGATAGGATCTATCATGTATGTTATGTTATGTACAAGGCCCGATGTATCGTGTGCTTTGAGCGTCACAAGCAGATACCAGTCGAATCTAGGAATGGATCATTGGGCGGCTGTCAAGACAATCCTTAAGTACTTAAGAAGAACTAAGGATGTGTTCCTAATATATGGAGAAGGAGATATGGTAATACGTGGGTATACGGATGCCAGTTTCCAGACAGATAAGGATGACTCCAAATCTCAGTCTGGATACGTATTTACTTTGAATGGAGGCGCAGTAAGTTGGAAAAGTTCCAAACAATACACCGTAGCGGATTCTACCACGGAAGCGGAATATATCGCAGCTTCGGAAGCAGCAAAAGAAGCAGTCTGGATCAAGAAGTTTGTCTCCGAACTTGGCGTGGTTCCAACCATTGATGAAGCAGTGCCGGTTTACTGCGACAACAATGGAGCTATTGCACAAGCAAAGGAACCAAGGTCTCATCAGCGATCCAAACACGTGTTTCGCCGCTATCATCTGATCAGAGAGATTATAAGTAGGAATGACATACAAATTGAGAAAATTCCCACTGAAAGGAATTTAGCAGATCCTTTAACTAAGGCCTTGCCTCAGAACAAGTTTGAGGGTCATGTTAGAGCCTGTGGTATTGGATACCGTAGCTATTAGCATTAGTCCAAGTGGGAGTTTGTTAGTGATATGAGAGAAGTGTCCTAAGGCAATCGCCTTACGATTGTAAACATTTATATTAATAAATGATAATTCACTATTTGAGTATACATGTTTGTGTATTTGATTGGGATCTTAAACTCATCTACTGAATGTCCGCAATACAATTCACAGCATAAGAGAATTTGTGATGGGATCACAACTAGTGATTATCTCTAAATGTGCAATTGTGAAGTATTGAAAATGACCCTAGTCGATGAATTTATAAATACGGACACTATCAATTCTGTTGAGACTAGCATGGGTTATTCTCTAATCAGCTGATTCTCACTGGCTGGTGACATTGGGATGTCCGGAGATAAACATGGATGCTAGTTAAGGGAACTAGTTCATTGGAGTGACTAGCTGTAAAACTTCATATGGTAATCTATACAGATATGTCAATGAAGTTCTTACTGCAGCTTAAGTGCGATGTTCCTTTGACTTGCGGTGTTCAAGTCATCTTGGTCATGGAGACTTATACTTTAACATCTTAAGGAAGCATCTCCAAGGAGGTGTGAACCCAGGATGATTGGGTATAAGCCGAAGTGCCCGAAGATGTTTGAACAGCCTACAAAGGATTCACCACTCCTTGCGAGGAGATGTATACCCAGGCCTATCGTCGGATTGTTACTCAAAGTCTCTGGCCAGAGCATATCATGTTTAGAGTGCGAGTCTCTAAAATACATGAGAGTAATTAGAAATCGAAAGGACGAGAAAGACACTACTTGGGCTAGGTGTGACGTAGTCAGCCTAGTGGGGACTGACACAAATAGACCGTGTCCTGAACCAAGTGGGTATAAGATGGTGAAGGGAATGGGGCACAATTCATTAGAGCTGCTGAAGGGTTTCGGAATTACTTCTGAGGTCAAACCGTTGATCTTTCGATTAATTGGGGGGCATGATGTACTACTAGGTGTCACTCATGATCGTTCTATAATTAGTTGATTATAGACGGTCAACATAAATCGAAAGCCTATTTAGTCACACGCACTACGAGTAATCCGAGGGATTTAAAACGAGTTGAAAATTGAATTTTCCAATCAAGAGAATTAAGTCGAATCTGAATTTATCAGAGGCGCAATGGAAGCTAAAATGGCTAAGTCTTTTGAAGGCTTATTGGGCGAATTAAATGAGTTTAATTCGCGATGGGATCGACTCGGTTTGGCCGGCCAAAGAGGGTGTCCACCCTCTTGGTTTGGCCGGCCATTAAAAAGGGGATAAACCAATTTAATTGGTTTAATTAATAAAATAAATCTAGCGCGATTTGTTTTATAAATTATGGATAAATAAATTTTTGTATAAAGAAATTTATATAAATAAATTTATAGAAATTTATTCTTTTATGGAAATTAAAATGATCCATGGAATGATTATTTTAATTGTATAAAATCAATTATGAATTGATTTTTTCATAATAAGAAAGTTTATAAATTTCTTGTAAAATTTATTCCATAATAAAAGGAGAGATATATTTGTTTTATTATAAAGTTAGTTTTAATAAAACTTGGTTTAAACGGAATAATTCATAAGAGAATTTATAGGATAAATTTGTTATGAAAATTCCGTTAAGAGAATTTGTTTTATTATAAAGTTGGTTATAATAAAACTAGGCATAACGGAATAAGTCATAAGAAATTTTATAAGATAAATTTCTTATGATGACTAATTCCGTTAATTCCGTTATAGGAGAGACTTGGCAAGGGAGAGGGCACTATAAAAGGGAACCAAAGGCAAGCCTTGGATTCCTAATCGATAGAGCTATCAAGAGATTTATTTCTCTCCCTCTCTCTCTTATTCTCTCTTCTCTCTTCCCCCTTAGGGCCGGCGCCCCTTTGCAAACCCTAGGGCGGCACTCCATCTTCTCCAAGTGGTTGCCGTGAGCCAACAACACCATGGAGAAGCCAACCAAGAAGAAGAAGAAGCGGATCGGATCTCCCTCCTTCACGGAATTTAGATTCCGTTTCCTTTTGGTTAGTTTCCATTCTTTTCTCTTGTTGTTCTAGTTGTGCCTTCCGAGAATCTAGTAGTTCTCGTCGGCACAAAACTCGTGACTTTGCGAAGTCATCCCGAAGAGAACTCGGCGTGGACGCGAATAGAGGCGGAGCTTCCAAGGGACGCTACGGTTGGATCTCGTCCCTTTCTTCGAGTTACGCGAGGTACAAAGTAAATTAGTTTACTTTTCCGCAAAAGTTTTTAAATTATGATCATGTCCACACATCATAAGATCGCATGCTAGATACGTGGTTAAAATAATTTGAGAAATTATTATGCTAATTCTTCCGCTGCACGTAAAAATTTAAAGTTTTACGAACCCGTATTCTTGTCGATATGCACTCGGTCCCAACAGTACTGATGGTGCAAAATGGCAAAGGCAAATGGAAGTCCAACGGTAAGGATAAGACTCATGCCAAAAGTAAGGCCATGTTTCAAGCATTGAAACCTAAAGGTAGGATGGCTAAGGGAGGAATTTGCTTCCACTATGGTGAGACCGAACATTAGAAGAGGAACTACAAACTTTACCTAGAAGAAGTTAAGAAGAAAAGAAGTGAGAATTCTGCCTCAGGTATGTATGTTATAAAAATCAATCTACCTATTTCTTCTTTATGGATATTAGATACCGATTGTACATCTCACATTTGTATAAATATGCAAGGTCTAAGAAGGACTAGAGCATTAAGAAAGGGCAAAGTGGACCTATAGTAGGCAATGACGCAAGAGTTGTCGCTATAACTATAGGAACATATTTTTTATTTTTGCCCACTGGCTTATTTTAGAATTTGAGGTGTGTTCTTTTATGTCTGCATTAACTAAGAACATTGCCTTGATTTATTATTAACTAAGAACATTGCCCACTGGCTTATTTTTATTTTTGCCCACTGGCAAATATCGTTCTATTCTTTTAAATGATATATTCTATATATAGTGCATCTCTAATGAATGAACTCTATATTCTAGAATTTGAAAACTCAATCTATAACATAAACACTAAATGATTTAAACCTAATGATTTGAACCAAACATATCTCTGGCATTGTCACTTGGGTCATTTAAATGAGAGTCACATATCATAACTTCGTAAGGATAAGCTTCTGGACTCATTAATTTTGAATCATATGAGATATGCGAATCTTGTCATCTAGAAGACTCCTTTTAGTGGACACGATGAAAGGACGGACTTGTTAGGACTCATACATACTGATTTTTGTGAGTCTTTCAAAGTAGCAGTTAGAGGAGACTATCAGTACTCCATTTCTTTTACTACTGATATCAGAAAATATGACTATGTGTATCTCATGAAACACAAGTTGGAATACTTTGAAAGGTTCAAGGAATTCAAGAATGAAGTGCAAAATCAACTTGGCAAAAGTATTAAAATGTTTCGATCAGATCGAGTTGGTGAATACCTAAGTCAAGAATTTCATGACCATCTAGTTGAGTGTGAGATCATATCTCAACTCACTACACCTGGAACACCATAGTGGAATGATATATTCGAGTAGAGAAATCGTATTGTATTAGATATGGTACGATCGATGATGAGTCACATAGATCTTTCTACTTCCTTCTAGAGATTTTCTCCAGAGACGGCTATTTTCACATTTAACCGAGTTCCATCAAAAGTCGTCATAAAGACATCATATACGATATAAACTGGGAAGAGTCCCAAGATGTCTTTTATGAAGATTTTGTGGGATCGTTATAATCGATAGAAAGGGGGGGTGAATATCAATAACATAAATTTTTCGGAAATACAGAATTAAGACGCAGCAGAAATAAGTAAAATACGGATAACACCTTTTCTTTTTTACTTGATTCGGAGTCTGTAACGGCTCATACTCCAAGGCTCATGGTCCTTGACCGTTTTCATTAGGCAATTCTATAGCTCGGAAAATGATGTACAAGTGTAGAAGTTTAAGTACAGAATTAAATATAAAAATTTATACCAACGACACTTAAGAAGTGAGCGAAGCTTGGTCGAAGCGGCGTGTCGACGAACTTGAACGTTGTCGGCACAAAAGGCTTGAGCACGGAAGCTTATTGTAGCATGCTTTTATGCTTGAGTTGATGTTTAAAGGCAAAGGGGTGAAGCCCCTTTTATAGCTGTTTCTCGGGCGCCTATCACGTCATCCGAAATGGACGCACCCTTATTCGTAGACTCGACCAACGCTTATCTTCATTCTTGGGTGTCTGGGACTACTGAGGCGTCTGTGAGCTCACGGGCGCCTGGGAGCTGACGTGGCGTAGCCGCTGGAAGAACCTCTTCTAGGGCGCCTGATACCATTCAAGCGCCTGGGTTCTTGGGCGCTTGAACCATTTTAGGCGCCTAGTATCGTAGCAGCTAACTCCTTTCAGCTTGCAATCAGGATTAGTCCAAGAACACAATATAATATAATAAATATGCATGAATAACAGCCAGAGCTTGTTGGGACCTTGTCATTTAGCTAGAGAGGGGGTGAATAACCACTTTCTCAATTTTCTTCCTACAAGGGTTAGCAAGCGTAAGCGGAAATCTCAAATCTAAACTAAAACAATGCTAACACATCACCTTTACGTGATTCGGAGATGAAACTCCTATTCCACGATTGTCCGTAAGGTGGACGATCCCGATCCTTCGGTGGATGACTCCCCGGAACACCTTCGGCTAGCTCTTGTCGCTCCTTGTGGGTGAAGAAACTTCGACACAATACTTTGACAATGTCTGAGCACTTGTAGGCTACTAATAGGCTTTGACCAAGCTTGTTTCGCCAAGGAAGAACAGCAAAAAACGAGTCCTCTTTGTTGAGGTAATCTATGGTCCGGAGTGACCAAGTATTTTGATGTTTGGGCAAAGGGTTTAAGTTAGGTTTCCCTTGTGTTCTAATATGTGTATGTTGAGTGTGCAGGTTGTACAGGTGTACACATGTTGAGTCAGCTAAGGCAAGGGACAAGAGCCGAGGGAGGAGGACTCCAAGGGCAACCCGGGAAGTGAACTTCAAAGGGCACATGTGAAGGGTAGCATGGAGGCAAGTCGAAGACTTACGTGCGCATCCGAGGGACGATAGCCGGTGGAAGAGGACTTCAAGGGGCAAGCCAAAGGAAAGGACCTGAAGGCTCACGAGGAGGAGGGTCGAGAGAGTGAGTAGGAGTGTTATGGTAAGCTGGGCAGTCGACTGGGGGTTGTCCAGTCGACTACCAAAACTCACAGAATGGATTTGGCCCTGGACCAGTCAACTGCTCTGGGAGCAGTCGACTGGTGTACAGCTGGATTTGAACATTGGGGTTGTCAACGGTCGAATTCTGAGTGGGGGTAGTCGACTGCCCTGGGAGCAGTCGACTGTCAGCGAGGGTTTCAAGCCCGAGTTCTATTTAAAGAGAACTCGATTTGGGCTGAGACTCTTGACAAAACAAGCTTGGTTAAGGCTTGTTAGTAGTCTCTTGAGTCCAGATCGTGTCAAGGTGCTGTGGCGAGGTTTCTCCACCCACAAGGAGTGACGAGGGCTATCCGGAGGTTATCCGGGGATTGATCCACCGACGGATTCTTGGATTAGTCACCCGTCTGGGGTGGATACCAAGTAAATCTTCCGTGTTAGCATTGGTTAGTATTTGTCTAATTGTTTTTATTGTATATTCCGCTGTGGAACTAACTGTGTAGGAAGAAACGGGTTCGAAAGTCGTTATTCACCCCCCCTCTAGCAACGCTTTTCGATCTATCACTCTTAAATAGTGCTCGATACTGTTCTGACCGTTACCAGTCGATTGGCCCTGGGACAGTCGACTGGTCTTCGTGAATTCAAATGTCACAGCCTGACGATTCACATTCTGGTCGACACCAGTCAACTGCGCCAATAGACTGCATCAGTCGACTGATCAAGCATCAGTCGACTGATCCTTCTGTGCTCTGCCTCGATCGACTGATTAAGCATCAGTCGATTGCCACCTATGGTTTCCCTTTCCGAGTACAATTCTCTCAGCACTAGAACCCTAGGATTTCCCCTCCTGAGTACAGTTCACTCAGCACTCGAATCCTCACGACTTAGCTGACTCTTCATCCAGCAGCCTTTAATCCCTCTTCGACTTTGGCTCTCGTCCCTCGGATGCATGCAAGCCCGCGGCTCATTCTCCCATGCCATCCTTCGCGTATGGCTCGAAGTCCGCTTCCCTCGGCTCATCGTCCCTGCTCCAACAGCCTCGACCTGTTGACTTCAAGCCCTCTTCGACTTTGGCTCTTGTCTCTCAGATGCATTCAAGCCTCGGCTTGTCTCCCATATCATCCTTCACGTATGCCTCGAGGTCCGCTTCCCTCGGCCCATCGTTCCTGCTTTGTCTACGATCCCTCAGATGCATACAAGCCCACGGCTTGTCTCCTCACACCATCCTTCACCGGACCCGAAGACGTCCAACTAAGTCCATGTGTATTCTGCAAACCTACACACTCACATACACATATTAGATCAACATGAAACTCTAACTTAATCATATTGACACACACATCAAAACCCATGATCTACCCGATCAAACTTGGGTCGATTGCACCAACAATCTCCCCCTTTTTGATGTGTGGCAATATGTTTAAGTTAGGTGCAAATACAACAATAACAATTGAAAATCACAGACATAGTAAGCAGCATAAACATGCATCCTCCCCTTTAACCTATGTTCTCCACATAATTTTCAATTTTTCTATAACCACAAGTTAAGTTAACACTAACTTAAACCACAAGTCACAAGTTAAGTTAAACTTAACTTAAACCACAAGTTCTCCCCCTTTGACACTATCAAAATGATTGCCTCACGCAATACTAACCATTGGTATCAATAAAGAACACATTTCTATTTCTGAAAACCCCCAGAAATAAGAATACAGAAGTACCAATCGAATGTGTAAATTACCAGTCGACTGGTGCCTTCGAACTGCAGTCCCACAGAAAGATCAGTCGACTGATACACAACAGTCTGAAATTTCAACCGAAATTCAGAAACCCCTAACAAATTCCATAAAATTCGAAAAATTCTAAAATTTTGCAAGCATATTTCTTATGATGTATTCTAACCTAGAAAAATACATTTTCATGAAAATACCAAATATGTTTGACTTTTTGACCAGAATTCAAATCCTTTGTAAACACTCCATTTTGTATTAACTTTTCATCCTAGGTTTGAACTCATATATTTTACAAGTCTATCTCATACTGTCTAAAACATAGAAACGTTTTCATACCTCCCCCTTTTTCTCATATTAATAGTAAAGAAAGAAAAATTGATGATGGCTCCCCCTTTATACCATAATCGTTTGATAGAAAATATATTGAAATTCATCATGCAACCATAATAACAAGGAAATAACAATTCATATAAGCAATACTAAGAGATGAATTTCATAGGGAACCATAAGTAAGTGCTTACAAAAATATTCAAATATTATAATATAAAATATAGTGTTTAAAAGACAAATGAAGAACATGCTCAATCTAACACACTCTCAACACTACTACACCCAAGTCATATGAAGGCTACACATCACCATCGCCAGAAGGAGGAGGAGGAGGGGCCTGATACATAAGGTTCCAACGCTGCATCATCTCATACATATCCTCCTGTCGCTGCTGAAAACCCTGAAAGTGTTCCCTGAGCTCGTGATCCTCTCCCTGAATAGCAACCTGTCGTTGCTGGAAACTCTGGAAGTCCTCCCTAAGTCCATGAACCTCTGCCTCTAGTTGGGAGAGCCGCTCCTCTGTAATCCCAGTAGGAGCAGCAACAGGCGCAGCAGCAGGAGCAGCCTCCTCATCATCATCAGAGCTAGAAGAAGCATGACGACGTCGCCAGACCATCACTCCCTGCCGCCTCTCGATCCTCGCCAAGGAGAGCTGTCGAGAACCTATCTGGTCGTAGTCCTTAGACAGCTGATGGACCTGACCCCTAGTGACTCAAATGCCTCTAGATGCAAAGAATTCGATCAAAATATGATCGAATACCATGTAAATCTTCCTATTTACATCATGCAAAAAATGGACAATAGATGGGAATACATGGCGAGCGATGTCAATGTCTAGCCTCCTCTCTAGAGCATACATCATCACCAAGTGAGATAGCCGGATCTTTGACCTCCCTTGGTGACAATAGGCAGAATGCAGTCTAGGACGACTTTGTATAAAATGTTGCTAACTTGACTCATGCGCCTAGCAATAAAGATACGCTCTAGAGGAGGTCGAGGATTATCGAAATAATGACGATGAATCTGATCAATGGTTACATTGGGCAAGGTTAATGGCTCAGTGACATGGGAAACATGTAAACAAATTTTTTGACACCCGACACCCTAGAAATGATCCTAATAATGCAGGTGTAAAAGAATTGTAACTCCCTATACCATAGACTCATACGTCTCGTCATCGGGACTACTACATGTAAGATTGGCATAAAACTCCTTGTGGAGGTCAAAGTTGACATAATGCTGACAATATACTAGTTTTTCTAACCCAAAATAAGTGATCATCTCAATAATGTGAGGAGTGATCTCCTGAAAATACGATTGATTGAAATATCTACAATTTATTAGAATAAAGGCAGCATTTTCAAAGACTCGCCGGCAAGCCTCAGAACGGAACCGAGGTGCCACCAGATCTATGGGCTGCTGTTAGGATGATCCCTCACCAACCCTTCTCTTTAGCCTAGCCCTAAAATGCAAATACCGTATGCATGTCCATGAATGACCCAATCAAGAAGAAAAAAATAAGGAAAACACGTAAAATATCGAAAGTTAGTCGTGAGTCACAAACTAAATGGAGAAAAATAAGGTAGACACTTTGTTACCGTCGCTCCATTCGTTGTATGATGAATGATGATTAAACTTGACTCAAGGAAGGATGCTTCTTGCCCTAGACTTGGATCTAAGGTGGAGGAGGGCTAGGAACAAGATTATGAGGTCGTAAGAGTCCTTAGATGAGGTGGGGAGATCAAGGGAGGAAGATGACGACAAGGGGCGGCGTTAAAACCCTAGGTTTAGCCGCCCTCGCGCGTGATTTTCTTTTAAAGATTCGCAGCATCAGTCGACTGCCTCTGGGTCAGTCAACTGATGAATTAAACAGAAAGATCAGTCGACTGATCCTGCATCAGTCGACTGATACCCTATATTATTAGCATTTTTGATCCAACTTCAGAAATACACCAGAAATTTCACAAATCTCCAAAAATTCCCAAATGTTGTGGAGAGATTTGTGGTGTCCGTGTCTTCTTGGGAAAAATATACTCACACACATATCTATTACCAATCCCAAGATTGACACAAAACACAAAACTATCTAAATAGTTCAATTGAACCTTGACCTAAAATCCTCGTTTTGATCTCTTCTCGATATATCTTCTCATACCCAACCACAATGCTTCCCTAACATTAATTTATATGATATCTATACATCAAAAATCAATTTCCATGCAATATGATTCTAGTGTCATATTTCCATGCATGAAACTTACTTTTAATGTGTCAAATCCCTAGGATTAAGACTCAAATTTGTGTCCAAATCCTTTAGCACATTCCACAACCCATCTAGTCACCCTAGAAAAATCCTCCTGAGATCCATTAACCATGGACCCCCTCTTGACTCCTAGAGCTCCCCCTTGAGCTCTTAACCTTAGCCACCTCCCTAGGTGACTCATCTATAATTGGAAGACCACACCAGTGTACCTCCTGTGACTTTTGGCCTACACCCCTAACCTTCTTAACTTTGTACACCTTGTCCTTGGTTAAGTTCTTCTTCTTCCCTTTAAATGACTGTTCCTTGTCATTTTTGGCTTTCCCCTTGCTATAGTCATATGGCATCCTTGCATATAACTCTTCCATAGTATTTGATCTACTAGATCGGTATCCTAGACCCGATCTATCATTGTCGGGGTTTTGACTACCCGACACCATGCCTAAACTCTCAGATCCACTAATGAATCTCTCTAGGGTTTTCTCCAATTTGTCAAGCTTTGCCCTCAAAGCTTGATTTTCCCTCTCTAGATTCTTAACCCTAGCATCACCATGTCCATCTTGGATATTTCTATATCTACCCATTTGTCTAGGCATGTGTCTCCCTTTCTTTGGATTAATACCTTGGTCCTTAGGTTTAAAAATTCTAGGTTTATCATGATACATAAATTCCTTAGGGTTTTGAGATATAACATTCGCCCTATTTTTATTACAATATCTAAAACCAAAATTATGCATAGGTAAATAATTTTCATTATTTCTACCACACATAGAGGAATTTGAAACATACTTAAAGTTAGAGATTACCTCCCTTACCCTTGTAGCTCCCCCTTGATGTGAGTCTTTCTTCTTTTCCTTCTTCTCCCACTTCCTCAAATGCTCCAATTTCTTGAATTCTCTTTTCTTTGAGCATTTGGTGTGGTAGTATCCTAGTTCACCACACGTGTAACACCTAATGTGCTTTTTCCCTTTCTTTTCCCTACAACCCATGTTAGATTTCAAATGAATTGGCGTGGATTTAGGGTTTACCTCCTTTTTACCTAATGGGCACTTGTCCTTGTAGTGTCCCTTCTTGTTGCACCCAAGGCAAATAATGTGATCTTTTGACTTTGTTTTGGTGGAGGTGGATGCTTCTTCTTGCTCCGGTATCGAGGATGGTCTCTCCTCTCCCTCAATCCTTGAAGTGGAAACTTCTTCTTCTCCCTTTGATGAAGCAGATGGTTCTTCAACTTCTTGTGTCACTTCACTTGAGGAGATGGATGAATCTTTTTCTTCTTTCTCCTCCTCTTCGGATGTTGAGCTTCTTTCCTCATCCGATTGGTCCTTCTCCTCTTCTTGGACCATTAAGCTCTTTTCTTTGGGCTCCTCTACTAATTGAGCTTGTGTAGGGTTTTCGTGTAAAGCAATTACTTTGCTCTATAATTCATGCGCATTTTTATATTCACCTACACCACTCATAACATCATTAGGCAAAATATTAAGTAATATTGAAATTACCTTTTCGTTTGCCTTTGATTAGATTTGTTGCTCCTTGCTCCAAATCTTGGTCGGAGCTTCTTCCCGTGTTTATCTTTTGGGACTTCAAATGACCCTTCTAGTACGATCATGTAGTTCCAATCCATACCGAACCATGTCTTTGTCCGCATCCTCCAATACTCGAAACTCTCGTGATCATAAGGAGGTGGAACATTTATGTCATCCCCTAATCTTTCTTCAATCGTCATTTTCTCTAGCTTTTTGCTCTCTCGACAGTTAGTCCGTAGACGAGCGAACCCTGCTCTGATACCACTTGTTGGGACCTTGTCGTTTAGCTAGAGGGGGTGAATAGCCACTTTCTCGATTTTCTTCCTACAAGGGTTAGCAAACGCAAGCGGAAATCTCAAATCTAAACTAAAACAATGCTAACACATCACCTTTACGTGGGTCGGAGATGAAACTCCTACTCCACGGTTGTCCGTAAGGTGGACGATCTTGATCCTTCGGTGGATGACTCTCCGGAACACCTCCGGCTAGCTCTTATCGCTCATTGTGGGTGAAGAAATCTCGCCACAATCCTTTGACAATGTCTGAGGACTTGTAGGCTACTAACAGGCTTTGACCAAGCTTGATTCGCCAAGGAAGAACAGCAAAAAATGAGCCCTCTTAAATAGTGCTCGATACTATTCTGACTGTTACCAGTCGACTAGTCTTCGCAAATTCGAATGTCACAGCCTGTCGATTCGCATTCTGATTCACACCAGTCGATTGCGCCAGTCTACTGCATCAGTCGACTGATCTTTCTGTGCTCTGCCTCAGTCGACTGATCATGCATCAGTCGACTGCCACCTAAAGTTTCCCTTCTCGAGTACAATTCTCTTAGCACTCGAATCCTAGGATTTTCCCTCCCGAGTACAATTCTTCAGCACTCGAATCCTCACAACTTAACTGACTCTTCATCCAACAGCCTCGATCTGTTGCCTTCAAGCCCTCTTCGACTTTGGCTCTCGTCCCTCGGATGCATGCAAGCCCGCGGCTCATTCCCCCATGTCATACTTCACGTATGTCTCGAAGTCCGCTTCCCTCGGCTCATCGTCCCTGCTCTAGCAGTCTCGACCTGTTGCCTTCAAGCTCTCTTCGACTTTGGCTCTCGTCCCTGGGATGCATGCAAGCCCTCGGCTTGTCTCCCATGTCATCCTTCACTTATGCCTCGAAGTCCGTTTCCCTCGGCTCATCGTTCCTACTTTGTCCACGATCCCTCGGATGCATACAAGCCCACGGTTTGTCTCCTCACACCATTCTTCACCGAACCCGAAGACGTCCAACTAAGTCCATGTGTATCCTACAAACCTGCACACTCACGTACACATATTAGATCAACATGAAACCCTAACTTAATCATATTGACACACATATCAAAACTCATGATCTACACGATTAAACTTGGGTCAATTGCACCAACAGAGCTGTCTTGGTTATGACTTTGGATTTCAAATGAAATCCTAGGTCGAACCGACGTCTACTGTTCCCTCTTCTGGGGAACACGTCCTCACTTACTCTACTCTGAAGAAGCTACCTTTTGTCAACCGACTCCTCCGGTTGGACTTTTGCTCAGCCTCCGAGACTCCTGGATCTCGAGACGTCCGATCCTCGACCCATCTCTACTTCTGTCTGTAGTCCTCACTCGGCTAAGTCTTCTGCTCGATCTTCCGGATCAGGTCTTCGTACCCAACCCTCGGTCAGGTCTTCAGTGCCCAGCCCTCAGCTAGGACTTCATGCCCAATTCCTCGAACCAGGTCTTCGTGCCCAACCCTCGTCCAGGACTTCGTGCTCAACCCTATAGGTCAAGACATCGTGCCTAGGTAAACTAGAACTTTCCTGCATATTTAATGAAACACATTAGATCACCAATAATACTTAACTTTGAACCCTTTGCCAATATCAAAACAAGGTTCGATATGGTGCTTCCGGCACCAACAGATTTGGGGTTGTGAGGTTTACGTTTAACATCAAGTCTAAGAGAAATTAGAACTCAAATCAGATAAATGTTATTTTGTAGGATATCCTAAAGAAATAAAGGGATATTACTTTTACAATCTCACCCAAGGTAAAGTGTTTGTCGCTAAAAATGTCATTTTTTTAGAACAAGAGTTTATTTCTAGAAGAACTAATGAAAGTAAAATCTATCTTGAAGAAGTTCAAGATGCAGAAAATAGTACTGAGGTCTTGATGGAAATTCAACAGGCACCACAAAGTATTGTGAATCATGAATTTGTTACACAAAAAGTTGTGAAGCAAGCATAGCCTAAACCAAGTCGTGCTCAACCCAGCGCATATGGCACGGCTAGGCCATATAGGATCAAGATAGAGCGATAGAGGGGGTGAATATTGCTTAAAAATTCTTTGGATTTTAGAACGATTGAGTACGCAGCAGAAAACAAAACACAGCACGCTAACACAAGTTAGTTTTACTTGCTTCGAAGTCTTGCCCGACTCCTACTACAACGCCCACGATCCTTGATCATTTACTTTGGGCAATCACTAATAATCGCAAGATTATACAGATTACAGAATAAGTGTGCAATTAAAAGAAATAAGTATACCGACTCCTTTTTGAATGATTTGAAAACCTTCGCTCGGAGAGTTGGATGGCGTTTCGGCGTTATCGATACTTTGATCGCGCAACACACAGGAGAGCAGAATTATCGCAGAATGTTAATTGTTCTTCTGGTGTGTTACTCTCAACCCCTTTATATAGTAGTCTTTCAGGCGCCTGAAAGGTCATTCAGGTGCCCTAGTCACAGTGTCTCGAGCGATAATTCTATCCGCTGCGCAGTTAAACTTCTATCATGGCTCAGGCGCCCTAGTCCCTTTCAAGCGCCTGAGGCCAACGTGACTCCTCCACTCAGCACTCGCCACGTAAGCTTGACCGTTACACCAGCTCAGCCATCCGCTGCCAACTCCCAGGCGCCCTAGTCCAACTGGTTCAACTTTTCAACTGCAACAAGGATTAGTTCCTTACAATAATACAAACAGAATAAATGCAAGTATGGATTTACAGTCAATGTTATCTTGGTCATGACTTTTAGGTTTCACCTGAAACCCTAAGTCGAATCGACATCTACTGTTCCCTCTCGGGGAACGCGTCCTCACCTACTCCTCTCAGGAGAGTGTACCTGCTGTCACCCGGAACCTCCGGTTGGACTTTTGCTCGACCTCCGAGAACCCGGAACTCGACGACGTTCGACCTCAACCTGTCTCGACTCCTGTCCGCAATCCCCGCTCGGCAAGTCTTCTGCTCGGTCCCCCGAACCAAGACTTCATGCTCGGCTTCACTCACTAAGTCTTCGTTGCCCGATCCCCGACCAGGACTTCGTGCTCAACCTTGCAAGTCAAGACTTCTTGCCTAGCTTACCTAGGGCTTTCCTGCAAAGTTCACAAGTTCATCAGTACAAACAAACCAGCTTAACTTGAACCCTTTGTCACTTATCAAAACAAGGTTCGATCTGGTGCTTCTTGCACCAACAGGCCATGCCACCAGACATGACCTTGCTTTAGCAATGCCATCTCGGCCGCGTGTGGCACGACTTGCTTGTGCCACATGGCATGGCCCATGCCACAGGGGTCATGCAGCCCTAGCTATAAAAGGGGATCTCCTCCCCTTTTCTTGGGGAGGAAGTTTCCCCTTTATGGGGAACCATCTCTAGGCTCTCCTCCTTCATTTCAGCCATCTCCGGCAACTCCACGACATCTCCAACGCTCCTCCATTTCCGTCAAAGCTTGGACTGGATGAAGACTCGACATCAAAATTTGGTTAAGCTCCTCACTCTCTTTCTCTTGATTTGCATGAGAGCTTTCCCCTTTTGAGTCTTTGAGTGCTTTCAATGTCTTGTGAGTATATCTCTACATGTTTAGGGCTAGGAAGTAGATTAATGTGTGTTTGATGTAAACTCCATGATTTGTGTAATTCCCTTGGATTGATAACATGGTTTGAAACATATCTTGTTTGATCTAACGCTTCAATAAATGTTTTACCCTTATTTATCATGAGTAATATTGCTTATTGTTATGTGGATTGGATGGATTGTGGGAATCAATGCCCAATCAGGGTGAGATGCTTAAGATTGTATACTCAGTGTTGGTGCAGAAAGCACCCAAGTCGAACCTGTATTTTGATAATGGCAAAAGGGTTCAAAAGTTAAGATATAATGTTTATCTAACATGTTACTCAAGTGTGCAGGAAAAGTCCTAGCGAAGGACTGCTAGGCACCTGGCGAAGGAATGCCAGGATACAAAGCCCTAGCGAAGGACTGCTAGGCACCTGGCGAAGGAATGCCAGAATACAAAGACCTAGCGAAGGACAGCTAGACACCTGGCGAAGGACTGCAGGGCAAAAGTCCAACCGAAGGAGCCGGTTGGCATCAGGTAAATTCTGCCGAGAGGAGTAGATGTGGACGCGTTCCCCGTCGAGGGAACAGTAGGCGTCGGTTCGACCTAGGGCTCCATTTAGGAGACCCAAAGTCAGAACCAAGACAGCGGAGGCTGTATAAACCTAATACTTAATGGCTTTATGTTGTTTTGGACTAACCTTGGATGCAGAACCGAAGGAACGTGTGTCTGCAGCTCAGAATGCCCAAAGGAGAGAGGCAAGTGGCTGAGCAAGGCGCCCCCAGTGTTCCGGGCGCCCCCAAGGTCAATACAAAACGAGTGAAGCAAAGATGTGCTTCGGCAGCTTACTGGCCGGGGCGCCCCGGATGGTCCGGGCGCCCCGAGCTAAAGCTAACGAAGTGGATCAACTCAAGCCAGCGAGAAGCCAGCGGATCGAGTCAACCCGGGCGCCCCCAGCGTCCCGGGCGCCCCCGTCAAAGCTCGATCCCGAGTTTGAAGGGATCAGAACTGACCGAGAGGAACTCGGATCAGATGACACGTGGGGGGGGGAGGCGGGGGCGCCCCCGACGTTCTGGGCGCCCCCAGGGGCTATAAAAAGGCCCTCAACCCCAAGGCTTTGAACAACAATCTCTTCCAACACATTCACGCTCTTCTGCTCCAGCGCTCTGTCCCGAAAACCTCCCGACTCGAGATACAAGCGTCGATGACGTCCCTCTGCTTCAAAAATACGATCTACCCCAGACGTCGGTAACTAAGAGCGGCTTTCTTTAAGTTTACTGTACTAATCTTGTAATCTATTTCTGTAAACTTTCTGCGCATATAGAATTGCCCGCAGTAAACGGTCAACGACTGTGGGCCTTGGAGTAGGAGCCGACCACGACTCCGAACCAAGTAAAATCTTGGTGTTCGCGTGTGTTATTTTGTTTTTAATTATTTCCGCTGCTAAGTCTCTTTTACGAATCCGAACGATTTACGATATTCACCCCCCCTCTATCGTTTCTCTCGATCCAACAAGTGGTATCAGAGTGGGGAAGCTCAAATTTGGTGCAACCACCAGTTTGAGAATTTTTCAGATTTTTTTTTCTTTTCTTTTACTTTTTCGAAGTTTTCTCGTTAATCGAGGTTGGTGCAACACCCCTCGATAATTATTTCTCTTTATCCCGCACTACTAATCCAAGATCAAGTCTTGGGATATTTTCTTTCCTTTAGTTTACTTTTCAGATAAAATGGCCATGCAAGAAGGCTTCAGCACCGCAAGACCACCTCTCTTCAGTGGGGAGGACTTCTCCTACTGGAAGAGCAGAATGGAGGTCCACCTGAAAACTCAGGTGGACATGTGGATAATCATCCAGCCCGGACTGGAGATTCCAAAGAACGCTGAAGGAGTACCTCAAACCTACACAGAGTGGGACACCACTCTGAAACGGAAGATTGAGGCTGATGCAAAGGCGACCCAGCCCCTCCAATGCGGCTTAACAAAAGAGGAGCTGAACCGGGTGGGTACATGCAACAGTGCCAAGGAGCTATGGGGGAAACTGATCGAGCTGCACGAAGGAACTTCAGACACTCGGATCAGCAAGAGAGATCTCCTCCTGAACAAGCTGTATACGATCAAGATGAACGACAACGAAACAGCAGCTCAGCTCCACGCCCAAATTCAAGAACTAATGAACGGACTACACACAATCGATCACAAGGTAGAAAACCGTGACCTGATAAGATACGCTCTGAATGCTTTCCCGAGAAACACCTTGTGGGCATCTATGGTAGATGCATACAAGGTTTCAAGGGACCTTTCAAAAATTAAACTAGATGAACTGTTTTCAGAACTTGAATTGCATGAGCAGACTAACTGCACCCTGGCCGAGAAAGGTATTGCCCTTATTGCAGGTAAAGTTGGAAAGGTATCCAAGAAGAAATCTCAACCTGCACCCGAGTCTGACTCAGACTCAGACTCAGAAGACGAAGAAGGAGATCGACCTAAGCTGGTTCGACTGGCCCGGAACTACTACAAGGAATTGAAGAACCAAACCAACAGAAGGAAAGCCAGCCGAAGAAAGGATGAACCAGCTGAACCCTCAAATGAAAAGAACAAGCCCAACGTGACCTGTTACGAGTGCAAGAAGAAGGGCCACTACAAGACCGAATGCCCCAACCTGAAGGAAACAAAGAAGACAAGGAAGAAGAAGGCACTTCAAGCAACATGGGACGAGTCCTCCTCCTCCTCAGAAGAAGAGGTCCCACAATCGAACCTACTCGCACTAACCGCCTCAGAAGAAATCGAGACCGAGTTAGAATCGGAACAAGACGACGGCAGACTGACATTTTCAGAGGACGGCGAAATCAAGGTAAATGGTTTTACTAGAAGTCAGTTAAATGAGTTAATTTCTTATCTTTCTCGAGATTTGGCGAAAGTTAAACTCCGAATCGAATCCCTCCGACAGGAAGTAAAACTCCTGAAAGAGGGAGCTGACTCTAGATCCTTACTCAAGTTGAAAAACTTGAGAAAGAGAACTCCTCCCTGAAAACTCAGGTTAAGGACCTCAGATCAGCTTTAGAACGATTCACTTCTGGTTCCAAGGTCTTGACATGATTCTTGGAAAACAGAAATCGGTTCTAAATCGATCCGGACTAGGCTATAGAACCAAATCTAGACAAAGATCCTACTTTGCTGTACTGAATCAGTCCAGACCTAAAGTTCAGGCATGGGTACCTAAACTGTACCTGAACAAACAAACTGGATCAAATCAGTATTGGATCCCCAAGGACAAGATTCACATCTTGCCAAACCATTATCATGGCTTTAGTCCAGGGGGAGCCAAATTGAAAACAATATTTATTGTTAGATAAAATTCAATTCTTATTTGCAATATGCATGATTGATTGTTTATTTAATTTCTGCAATTTGTCATGCTTAGACTTAAGAATGGTTAGTTTAAGGACTGAACCAACTTAACTGAAATTTGAATAACATAGTATTGGGTGGCGGTGAGATGATAGTACGTTAGGGAAACCAATTCTAATAAGGTCAAGTATTCACTACTTGGTCTCTTTAGACTGGTGAAACTAGCCGAAGCTACCGATCCAAGACCCAAACTAGTTAGACCAGAATTTTTCGAAAAATAATTTTGAAAATGAAATTTCATTAAAAGGCTTTGTCAAGGAAAGGGTTGATAATCCAATAAGGCTACGACCAAAGAAGGCCTAGTGCCTCGCCAAGACCTGGAAGCCAATTTTGAAATTCAAATTCAAATTATTCTTTGTCAAATTCGAATCTAACACAAAATTTCAGTTAATTATAGATTCAAACATTATTTTTAAAATAAACTCAAATCAATTGCTTTCAAAAAACTAATTAGATTTTTTTAAAAAAATCATAATTTTTCAAAATTCTATTTACCAAAACCTGTCTCACAAAACTCATAAGGCAAACGTGACTGACAACTCTAGATTGGGTGAGATGGTAAGAATTAACTTAATTGAAATTCAGTTAATACCTACATTATTATTTAAATAACTGTAAATCTTGTAGTTTAGAACGAAATTGACCTAACACATGGTCAAACCATGATCAAAGAAGTCAAACCATGATCAAAGTAGTCAAACTATGGTCAAAGTAAGCAAATCTCGGTCGAAGCAGTCAAACCATAGTCAAATCATTTAAAACTATGGTCAAACCAATTAAACCATGGTCAAATGATGACAAGACAAGAAAAATGCCAATCCACACTCAATCCGGGCGCCCGTGACTCCTCGGGCGCCCCCCCCCCATGTCTTTTACTTCTCTCAAGGCAAAAACCTGCCTTTTGACCCATGACCGGGGCGCCCGGAACCTTGCGGGCGCCCCCAGTACCAGTCAAAGCCGCAAAGCTACCAAGACCAAGCCTGACCTGGGCGCCCAGGCCATTGCGGGCGCCCCGAACAGAATTAGGACCCTGCCAATGGCAGAAGGCCCTGACCAGGGCGCCCAGGAGCTCCCGGGCTCCCTGGCTAAAGCCCTATAAAAGGGCACCCGAACTCCTCTTCTTGCCACACCAAAAATCATCCTCCTTTCTAACTTCTTTCATTCCAAGGCGACAGAGTGACCTTCTTGCTCACCCAACTTCGACAATGCCTCCACGAGCGGCCCCTCGGTATAATTCTTTAATTACCATTTTATTATGCATTTACTTTTTCCTTAAATTCTTTCTTCTAAATGCATGCTTCTCAACTTAGAAAACACCGAGCAAACCAAGCGAACCCCGGTACCGAACCGAGTCCCGATCCTAGGTTTCCAACTCTAGAATTGTGTAATAAGTTTGCTCGAACTACATATAAGCCCATAAAAACTAGTTATCTCGATAGACAATTCTTCACCCAATCTTGTCCTCTATCCATGAATGTTATAAACTTTTATCAATTAGACAATCTAATATTCTGCACTCACCCAATTAACACATCTTTATGTGCAGAATTCTATAATAACATAGTTAGACAGAACGATTTCATGTTTGTCACTACTGTTCAAGGGATGCCCTTGTCAATCACTTTTTCTTTGCTAAATCGATTTCTTGGACTACTACCTTCCCAGTCCACCTTTTGTTGCTATCCTCCTAGGGAGTCTCCCTTTGATGCTCCCTACTCTCACATTACCCTAGATATCCTGCACTCGTATTTCTATACGCATGTTAGAAATCCCCTGGCCAGACGATTTCAGTCTGTTGACCTTCAAGTCCAGGATTACGCTCTTTATAGAGTTTTAGTCCGCTGCATCTTACCATTATCCACTAGGGACGTCGCGACCATGCGACCATTTCATACCTTCCTTCTGTATGCACTGATCCACCATCTTGACATTGACATTGGACTACACATATTCCATACGATCTTGTATGCGTCCAGTGTTACTACTCAGGGGCGGGCACGCACCCCCTATTGCCACGTCATCACTTCCATTCTTCATTTTCACGGCCGTAACATCACCGAGGGTGAAATGGCCGAGTTGACGGACTTCGATGAGATAGGGTATAGGAATTTCTCCCTAGCTGGTATAGAGGTCTCGGCTACCGGGGTTCTGTCGTGGAGACGTCAGCGAGCCGGACCACCGATCGACTCCGACGAGGATGTTGAAGCCGATGTCGGAGATCTGGCAGCCGAGGTTCGTGAGCACATAGACGAGCCCCCACCACCGACACTCTACAAGAGAGTGACACGGCTCGAGACGCAGATCCAGAGCCTCCGAGAGGAAGTGGAGACAAATCATGCCGAAGGAATTGAGGCAAATCAGGGCTATTACACTGAGTATATGAGTGCCCGCAGAGCCGATAGAGAGACTAGCAACGCACGATATGACGAGATGATGGCGCTGTTTCGATCCTGGCACACGGGCTCATCTGATCGTCCTGGGCCCTCCTCCTAGGCTCGAGTGGCATTGTACTAGTGACTATTTGACTGCCCCTACACAGTAGGGTTGACTCATGTTTGACTTGTATGACTGTGCTGGTTCTCTCTCATACCAGCTGACTTATGGGGTTGACTACTTACTTTTCATGATTATCGGATCTTCATTAGGATTATGCTTGGTAGACTAGGGTTACTCTACTTTTGGTTTTTTTTAACTCATTTTAAAATCAGTTTCTAAAATAGTTTTTATTTCAAAATCACTTTTACTTAGTTTGAAATTTTTTTAAACTTTAAAATCAATTTCTCGACTTAGTTTTATTTTCAAAAACTACCCCCTTTAAAACTAGGGTTTTTTCGCAAATGGACTTAGCCTAGGCCCTAACCCTAGAACTGCATGCACCTATAGATCTAGAAGCCAGCATCTCACAACCTTAGGGTACTTTTGATTGATAACCTAGAATGGGTTGAGATGCTTAGGTCTTTGCCTTAATTCAAGATGCTTTAAGTCAGTGCATCTGCAGTAATTGGGGCACTAAATACAACTTACACGGTAATCAAGTTGAGTGTCAAGTTTAGAAAATCTAACTTGAACAGAACACTTAATTTGACTAACCCTAGCGAAAACTACTGTTTATAACAGTTAGTAAGTAGCTAATTGGGTTAGACAGGACCCTAAAAGAGAAAATTGAAATTGGTTTGATTTAGTTCATATCCTGTATTGGTTCAGTACAGCAAATTATGCAATTTAGCAATTCTCTTTCTGCAATTATACAATTTATCTTTTCAATATTGCTTTAATTTTTTGATATATGGCAAAGGGGGAGAGATAGGAAAGGAGAGAGAAATTTTAAAATTTTGTTTGTTTTGAAACTTTTCAAAAAAAAATTTCTAAGTATTTAAACTTAAGTTTTCAAAAACATTCCTAAAGTACTTAAACTTAAGCTTTCAAAAATTTTCCTAAAGTACTTAAACTTAAGCTTTCAAAAATTTTCTTAATGTACTTAAACTTAAGCTTTCAAAAATTCTTAAGCTTTCAAAATTTTCCTTAAGTTTTCAAAAATTTTCCTAAAGTACTTAATCTTAAGCTTTTAAAAATTTTCCTAAAGTACTTAAACTTAAGCTTTCAAAAATTCTTAAGCTTTCAAAATTTTCCTTAAGTTTTCAAAAATTTTCCTAAAGTACTTAAACTTAAGCTTTCAAAAATTTTCCTAAAGTACTTAAACTTAAGCTTTCAAAAATTTTCCTAAAGTACTTAAACTTATGCTTTCAAAATTTTCTTTAAGCTTTCAAAATTTTCCTAAATACTTAAAACTTAAGCTTTCAAAATTTTCCTAAGTACTTAAACTTAAGTTTTCAAAATTTTGCTAAGTACTTAAACTTAAGCTTTCAAAATTTTCCTAAGTACTTAAACTTAAGTTTTCAAAATTTTGCTAAGTACTTAAACTTAAGCTTTAAAAATTCTCCTAAGTACTTAAACTTAAATTTTCAAATTTTCGAAGTATTTAAACTTAAGTTTGCAAAAAAATTTCTAAGTATTTAAACTTAAGTTCTCAAAATTTTTAAATGGGTTTTCCAAAGTGCACAATCAAAATTATTTTGGAAAATATGTCTTTGAAGTTTCTGTTGAAAATTATTCTAAGTAAAATCCATCGTTAGACTTAGAAGTTAGTTTCAAAAACCCCACGAACTTTTGAAAAATCTAGAGGGAGATTCCTTCCTAGGGGAGATTCCATCCAGGGGGAGGAAACAAAATTTCGTTTTATATGTTCTGATTAACTTAACTTTTTGAACCAGGGTTGCCATAAATCAAAAAGGGGGAGATTGTTGGTGCAGAAAGCACCCAAGTCGAACCTGTATTTTGATAATGCCAAAAGGGTTCAAAAGTTAAGATATAATGTTTATCTAACATGTTACTCAAGTGTGCAGGAAAAGTCCTAGCGAAGGACTGCTAGGCACCTGGCGAAGGAATGCCAGGATACAAAGCCCTAGCGAAGGACTGCTAGGCACCTGGCGAAGGAATGTCAGGATACAAAGACCTAGCGAAGGACAGCTAGGCACCTGGCGAAGGAATGCCAGGATACAAAGCCCTAGCGAAGGACTGCTAGGCACCTGGCGAAGGAATGTCAGGATACAAAGACCTAGCGAAGGACAGCTAGGCACCTGGCGAAGGACTGCTGGGCAAAAGTCCAACCAGAGGAGCCGGTTGGCATCAGGTAAATTCTCCCGAGAGGAGTAGGTGAGGACGCGTTCCCCGTCGAGGGAACAGTAAGCGTCGGTTCAACCTAGGGCTCCATTTAGGAGACCCAAAGTCAGAACCAAGACAGCGGAGGCTGTATAAACCTAATACTTAATGGCTTTATGTTATTTTGAACTAACCTTGGATGCAGGACCGAAGGAACGTGTGTCTGCAGCTCAGAATGCCCAAAGAAGAGAGGCAAGTGGCTGAGCAGGGCGCCCCCAGTGTTCCGGGCACCCCCAAGGTCAATACAAAACGAGTGAAGCAAAGATGTGCTTCGGCAGCTTACTGGGCGGAGCGCCCCCGTGCTCCCGGGCGCCCCCATGCTCCCGGGTGCCCCGGATGGTCCGGGCGCCCCGAGCTAAAGCTAACGAAGTGGATCAACTCAAGCCAACGAGAAGCCAACGGATCGAGTCAACCCGGGCGCCCCCAGCGTCCCGGGCGCCCCCGTCAAAGCTCAATCCCGAGTTTGAAGGGATCAGAGCTGACCGAGAGGAACTTGGATCAGATGACATGTGGGGGGCGCCCCCGACGTTCCGGGCGCCCCCAGGGGCTATAAAAAGGCCCTCGACCCCAAGGCTTTGAACAACAATTTCTTCCAACACATTCACGCTCTTCTGCTCCAGTGCTCTGTCCCGGAAACCTCCCGACTCGAGATACAAGCGCCGACGACGTCCCTCTGCTTCGAAAATACGATCTACTCCGGACGTCGGTAACTAAGAGCGGCTTTCTTTAAGTTTACTGTACTAATCTTGTAATCTATTTCTGTAAACTTTCTGCGCATATAGAATTGCCCGCAGTAAATGGTCAACGACCGTGGGCCTTGGAGTAGGAGCCGACCGCGACTCCGAACCAAGTAAAATCTTGGTGTTCGCGTGTGTTATTTTGTTTTTAATTATTTCCGCTGCTAAGTCTCTTTTACGAATCTGAACGATTTACGATATTCACCCCCCCTCTATCGTTTCTCTTGATCCAACACTCGGGGGCCTAGTGACAAGGGTATCCTTTCAACCGGATAACCTTGAGCACTTCCTTGACTTGGACATTGTGTCCACACAAGAATAGATCTAACTCTAACTCAATGAGTCTTCCTTAATCCCGTATTATGAGATAACATGAGTAACTTAGGATTGTATAACCGGGGAACCGTAGTGACAAGGAAAACCCTTTAACCGGGCATCCTAAGTTACTTTGTCTATCTAATGACAATAGATAGTCAAAAGGAGAGGTACTCCGGTGTAAGGTTGCAACCTACACTGGTAATCTACTTGGACTACCTATGATCCCAAATCATAAAGACCAAGGCATTATCAACCCATGGGATATCAAAGACCATCACATGGACACCTATGCCCTAGGACATCTCCCTCTCATAGTCTTTCCTTCTCAAGAGCCTAGATTTCCTCTCTCCTCTTCTGCATTCTTTCTCTTCCTCTAAGCAAGTTTTTGTGCGATCTTCACTCTCTTCCCGATTCGACTAGCTAGCTTGTGCTTGCAAACTCCCTAGTGGTTGTCAATCTCAGTCCCTATGGATATGATATCTTTTTACTACTTGACGATATTTCGTGCACTTGCAGCTAGTGCAACATTTCCTAGTTCTTGATTTGGTTTGGACAATCAAGTTTGTTTTGTAAGCTAGTACTTAGTCACCGCTCTTTGTGAATTCAATCTTTGAATTATTTGACGACACTACCATGCACTTGCGGTTTGCAACTCATTAAGTTTTTAGTGTCATTATCGAGGACTGATTTAGATTTATATTAGCTAAATTTCAAATCGATTAGATTAGACCGTTTCTTTTCGTAGTTTTTATTTTTACATTTGCTTGTGTCTGTTTATTTTTTTTAAGAAAAACTATTTCTGATTCAACTATGGATCCGTATTTTTGACAATATAGAGGCTTCAATTAAACTTGTAATTCTGGTATTGATTAAGTGGAGTACGCTTGTAGAGTTTGTGGCAGCTCATCTTATTCGACTTGTTTACATCACTTCTTACAACAAGTAATGTTGTATTTATGGAACCCCAATATCCACTGCCTAAATAATAACCACAAAAATCTAATTGGGAGAAGATAACAAAACAATTTATAGTAGTCGAATATGAAGCGAATGAAAATTTTTCACAGCAACAAATTATGTACAAAAACATTTTCAAATACATCTAATTATGATTAGATGGATCATTTGGGATTTGAGTATGGAAATACACAATAATATATGTCCAACCCACAATCAAGATTGGATAGATCATCAACAATTTAATTATAGAAGCATGCAAGGTGTTGAGTAATCTTTTGAAACATTTCAGAGTCGGTCAAAATTTCGGGATGATTCAACAGTAGATGGATCATATCAATTTCAACACATTGAGTCGACTTTTTGGGAAAACCCCTAAGACTTAGAAAATCTCGCTCCCAGTCAAATGTAGATCACAGTGCAAGATTCTGAAGAGCTCATGGTGCAACAGGGGTTTGGTTTCTCTAGAAATTACAACAAATTGATGACAATTCTACATCCCTCCAAGACTCCTCTGCTGCTTTAAATGATAATGATGTAGCTGATGTTACTCTAGATATAGACAGAACTTTTGATACATTTCCATTCATCCTTGTCAATATTCTTGTTGTAGCCTCGACGATATTGTGAGTAATTCATGCTTGATTATTGATGAAATTATAGAAGAGACAGATATCGATGTCGATAGTTTTGTGGATGATATTGATGTGAGTGGACTCTTTACCACTTATGATGATGTTGATGTGGGAGATAAAAGTGTAGGGGCGTGCTACAAATGAAGCGTCCCGAGAACTGCCTCTTTTGATCTCACAACCATTTGACGATTTGGAAATTGAAGGAATTGAAATGGTTGAGGATAAAAGTGCAAGGACTTATGCTATGGAAATAAAGCTTCAAGAACACCCCCTTTTGTGCCACCACCTCCTGAACTAGTGCTAGGGCCTATGCCTGTCTGTGAGGAAGTCACATTCCCTTGTTTAGAACCTTTGGGTGCCTTTCAATATTGTAAGGTTAGTATCTCTAGTGATCTTCAAGAAAATTTCATAGAGGTGTTTGTAATTAATTTTATTGGATGTGATTAAATTTTTGGTACAAACTCTATTAAACTTTATATGACTCTAGCGCTTTCTTAATTCGCATGCGTGTGGAAGGTATTCTCTTTTATTAGGTGTGCAGGTTTATCTAGAGACTAGGATTGGATCCTACAACTCAATCGTCTCCGACCTCCAAGTAGTACTTTCACAGAGACAAAGATAGGAAGAGTGATGCTTCAGGACATTAATATCATGATGATAGCTCTCTCCATAATATAAGCAATTGGAAAGAAAGTCCGGAAGTATCTCACTTCGGTCAGAGCAAGATTTCGATGAAACTAACAAGGGGATGAGCTATTGACCTAAAACAAGTGTTTCTTGGGAGACAATCCAAATTATTTCTTGTTTTTGTTTAAGTCTTTTCCTAATGATCTAAAAAAGAAAAAGACTCCAAATTTTACTTGCTAATCCAAGGCATTGAAAAAAAGCTATATTAAGATTCTCCTTTGTTGAAGGCGGAAAAACCTCTTATAGACTTTGATAACTCAGAAAAAGACTAGGAAGAATGAGTACAAGTTATTGTTCAATAATCTTAGCCCTAGGTGACTATTTATAGTCCAACGGTCAAAGTGACTATTTGCAGATGTGGCATGTAGGACGCCTTAGATGCGACTCAGGGCACCCTAGATGGATAAGTTATATCCACGTAGCCAACGGTAGCCTAATGGCCACTGACGGTAGCCTAACGGCCACTATTCAATCGAGGGCGCCATGGTTTAGACCGAGGGCACCTTGGTTCAGACCGAGAGCGCCTTAGCTCCAAACTAGGGCACCGTCACACCTTTCAACGACAACTCCAATACTGCAACTGAGGTGCCTCGAGTCTTCAAGGTCAGTCTTCGAGTTGACCTTTTTAGACTCTGATTGCTTGGGTGATTCTCCGGTCGCCTGGAATTGAGCTCACCTAAACTCAACTCCGACCTTCCTTTCAAATGAGCTTCCTCCCCGGCTTCTCATCCCTCGGACATTGCACATGTCATTCTAGTCTACCAATGTACTCTTCGATAGTTTCTCGTCTCTCAGATGCACCGAGTCTGTCGACTCCCTTCCCATGTCATCCTTCTCACTTGCTGCATCTTCCGCTCGACTCTTTGTGCTCCTAAGCTCCTGCACACTTAAACACAAGATTCAAACACACCAGGATCAAACTTGACTTAGTTGACTATGTTAAAATATACCCGGGGTACTTACAGACACCCTCTATCTAATCGGGTCACACATCTAATATGAGTGTCATTTAATCGATCAAGAGGTCATCCCCGAGCAAGCAGGTTCATATGATAACCCGACTGGAACTTGCGTCTCCCGACTTATAGCATCTTAGGGTTATCCACTCAAGAGGCATCACCCAACTGGGAATGATGTCTTCTTTTGGGGCATCTCAGGATCATCCACTCGGGAAGCATCACCCGACTAGGAAATTTAGGATCACTCGTCTAGAACAATGTTACAGTATCAAATAGTTGCCTTCACCCACCTAGGGTGGTATCACTGGAGCGAGAATGAAGGCACTCAAGGCGGCCAATTGGATAAGTTGGCTTCTACCTCACACATAAGTATACATCTTAACCCTTGGGAGGACACCTGGAGGCTCCACCATTCCGACACTTCATTATTATAATTTCACAAATGGATGAAGGCTATCCACAAGTGATAGACTAGACTATCTTGAGATGGATGATAGGAAGTGGCGAGATGGTGGAGAAGTCTCAGGACCATCTGTTATTCAGATGTCAACCGATTAGTGAGCTGGCGGTTACAGATGGATCAAGAGATAGAAGCTCACATGTCGGAGAGTGCTTAAAGTTTTCAAACAACACTTTCGTAGGACCAACAACTTGGTATAGGCTTGGCATCTTACCATGTTATCCATGATTTATTATGTATAGAGGGCAAAGAACCAGAGTATGTTTGAGTGTATAAATTTTAATCTCGAGTTGGTATTTAAGAAGACACAAGTACATTTATACTGGTCATTGAATATCGATTCAAATATGATACTTCATCCGGCATGCATAATTATCCTTGGCTAACATTGAACATTTTGCTCTATCATATATACAAATAGAAGATTCACTAAATTTTTCACAGACGTTAGAGGTCTTGGGGCTTCCAGAAAAGCCTTGTGGTTTGTTGAACTATATTACTGGTTCATATCATAAGGTCACAATCTATAACTAACATTGTAAATCATGTTCCGTACATTTTAATTTTTTGCAAATTCCTATCTCTTTTTCGGGGCTTCCATTTATTTTAACTATTAAAATCGAAGCAGTCAAATGTCACACTCACCGGTCATTCTTTGGGCATTTTTTGGTCCGTTCAAAATCGGTCAAAACAAACTTCGAACCCCTTCCTCGTCAACACATGGCCTCACTCGAATCTCCTACAGTAGCAGGAGGAGGTCGTTCACAGCCATGAACGACCTCGCAGCCAGAGGTGGTGTCACTCGTGGCCAGTGTTCGTGAGGCAATATGTGTGTGCTTCATGCATACATTTTCCATATTGTTTAGCATGTATTTATTATATTTCATATGATAATAGTTGACTAGTTCTTCCTAAACGTCTCTTATCGCCGACCCCATAATAAAATGAAAAGCGTAAATCACGGTACCAAATGGTCTCTTTAGGTGAGAAGAATTTTATTCCCCAAGAAATTATTCCCAGAGATTAGATCTCTGTTCTCATATGACAATCTATCACTCAAATACCAACTCAATTATGATCGTGAAGGTCACTTATCACATTTCACGAGCAACATTTAGGTTGTCTTCTTGCTTTTGCATTCATTTTATCATATTTTTTTGCATGACTAAGATTTGTGTTTTACATTGATATGACATGAAGATCTACATTTGGAGTGAATTTGGAGACAAAAAGTCAAAAGAAGATGCAACATGATCGACGACCATCTTCGCAAGATGGTCATGGGTCGTCTAGAAAGAAGAGGCAGTTGAAAAGCATCAAATTGAGGCTTCTAGAATGGAACACGACTAGGCCATGCTTTTCAACATGGTCGTGTTCCTTGCTGCCCAGCCAAGTCGTCGATGTGGAATTGCTGAGCAAACTTTTAAATATCATAATTTTTTACTCTGCATGAATCACGGGGTCCACAACCTATCAAATTGAAGCTCGTTCCGAGCTATACAGTTAGGTATAGGGTGGAACTCGTAACACTCCACTTTTAGGCCCCAAAAATGTCATTTTCGTGGACGTGTAATGGCACCCCCTCTTTTAAGAAAATTTAATATTTTAGAAAAGTCTCCAACTTTTTAAAAAAGTTTGTTATTTTTGGTATCTTTGGAATTTATAAAATACCCAAGGGGGTATTTGTTTAAGACATCTAAGGATCAAGGGGGATTCTCCCCTTCCCTAAGAGGAGTTTCCTAGTGACAAAGAACCATAGGAGAGAACCATTTCTAAGTAGCCGTCAAGATTTTGTCCACCGGGGAACTTGGAGTTCAAGTTGAAGAACTATAAACACCACAACTAAGTCTTTCTTCTCCTTGATTTGAGTTCTAAAACACTTTTCATGTCTTTGGCTTGTACCTCCATTTTCGTGGAGTAGTCTCCTAATTCTAGAATGAGAGAGTAGCTAGATGCATTGTTGACACTTATTTTATATTTATTAATCTTGTCTCCTAATTCTAGAATGAGAGAGTAGCTAGATGCATTGTTGACACTTATTTTATATTTATTCTTTTTTTTTATCACATGACATGTTTGATTTATGATTCAGCTTCAATATGCATACATGACTATAATACTAGTATATGTTTTCATATCCAACGAGATGTGAACAAGGGCTGAGAAGTGAACACAATTCTCTAACTCTTGAAGTTCGAGACTCAGTTGTTTACGAAAATAATTCAAAATCTCATGAAGACACTATTGATTATTACAAAACTTAATGATTTTACTCTAATTCGACATCACGAAATAGGGGATAACACCTAGAGGACTGTGAGGCATCGTGATAGGAGCCTCCTTGATAAAACAATCGCTTTAGTAAGATTACCTTGAAAGTATGTGTCACATTTGGATAGACACACTGGTGTTATTCCAAAAGTCTATTTTAGGTATTTCAAGATAGACCACCTTCATAATTATCAAACATAAAGATAAAAGAACGAATGACAATTATAGTGTCAATGATCATCGTGATAAAACCAAATTCTAAAATTGCTTCATCAAATCAATTTTCCCTACAAATTCTTTTTTTACTTTCTTAGTTCATTTTTCTCTCTCACGTTTTTCTCAATTTGAATTGATTTAAATAGGCTGCTTCGTAATTTGAGATTATACGCAATTTACGAACCCTATGAAATTGATATTTTATTATTTGACGACAATGCACTTATGAATTTCGCACATTAGGCAGCCACAATTGACCTTGCTTGAGACCAAAGGTCCTAGAGCAAGCACAATCACAAATCACAAACGTGTTGAAAACTGTCATTCTCTTTCTTTCCTCTATGAATTTATTGTGATGGAATTGGATTCTGCCTATTTACTTTTCCTTTCAGATTTATTCCACCTGTTAGAAATGTTAACTAGATTTATATAATTTGTTATATAATTTATAACTTAGTTTATATAATTTAATTAATAATTATTATCAAAATCAAATTGTTTGTCAGGACATCATAGTGTGTTCAAGATTGAAACTCCAGCACATTTCAAGATTTTATAATGAGAATCCACTCCAAACCTTTTGTCAAACATATGTATCTGTATCTTTCTTTATCCTAAACATACTGAATCAGAAATTGTTTTGTTATTCCTGTTCCCGTATATTTTAATAAAAGATAGTCTGGTACAAAGCTTCTATTAGTCCGGATTCCATCGAATGATCAGACTATTATACAATCTTATTTTGTATTTTGTAAGCGACTATTTTAGGACTCAAATTACCTCGATCACATGACAATAACTTTATCATTACGCCAATACTACCCTTCCTATTCATTTAATCTAGTAACTAAATGAGGCATAAGTGCAACGTCTCGTAAGCAAATTGATAAAGCACTATTTCGAAAAGAAAGAACAAATATAGACTGTATCCAAACTTGCCTGAGAAATGTACTCACTCACTTAATCTACACATCAAACGTAAAACAGAAGTTATATCCACAATATCAAGAAAGTACTATGCATTTACAGGAAGATACCAATACATGTACAAATCCTTGGGCACCTAGTCAGATCTGACACTTCAGACATAAGAGGTTGTGTGCATAGGCTTCTACTGAAACATGTCTTACTCTCTCAGCATAATACCAAAGGTATAACTTTTTCTCATGGAAAGTTATTTCTCTTATTTGAGTAACCTATTCAGTACTTATTATGAGTGAAGCCAATAAGTTATAGCATATAAGTAGCACAAAAAGCAACATTAATTTAAATTTTAAATGCTTTTGCAAAGATGTGCACAAATGTAAATAGCACAAACTGACTTCTTCCGATATGTCTATCCATTTAACACAATATCCCCGCCATCTATTGTCCCATTGGCGGTTTCCTAATTAGTAAAGTCATGAAATTTCCATCTCGTTATAACTTGGAAAATTGATGTTTCTCTATGATTTTGACATACAAGGTACACCTGCAACTTCCATAGTCCAGCTAAAAACATGAACAGAAAAGCGGGGAAATGATTTGCATGCTTACCACATAAATAGCAAGGCCTGGATGTAGGTTTAGTATGCTCACGAAATGATTAGATCACATTCATTAGCAGTGTAGTTATCCACATCTAACTAAACCATCCAAAGATGGAATTTTTTAGGATTTACTATGCTTGTCTACATAAGCCTGCAAAATGCAAAAAAAAAAGGTGTGCATTGAGTCTTAAAAGATTGGAATAAGGGGTTATAAATGCCAAGATAGAAAGTGAACCTCCACTAGTTTTAGAAGTTTTGGCTTGGAAGAGGATAGATATTGGTCTATCGCCTCTGGTCCATTAGGGACTTGATGCGGTTGCAACACTCCCAAGACTTTATCAGCTGCCTTTTTAACGATCAACTTATGAGTATCCTTATTCAAGCGGCCCTCCTTCCATGATGGCTTTAGCAATTCTTTCAAAAATTCTACCAAAGCAGTATGGAAGATCTTCATTGCCTTTGATTCCTTGGTATATTTTACCTTATCTACTCTGGAATTATTCCCAAGTTCCAACTCGTTAGCAGGTGCAGGATTAGTTAAATCTGGGATTTGTCCTTTCTCTTCGTGCTTTGTAGTAAAACCAGGTGACAGAGTAGTGTAGCTAGAATATTCATGCACTTCTTTTCTTATACCAAGGATTCCTTCACTAGCTGAAGCAATAGAATTCACAGATTTACTGGCATCATATCCTAGTCTAAAATCTCCAGCTATAGGAGCACCAATTGTATGTTGACTTTCGGTACTTACAAGAGTACCTTTTGGAGAAGTAGAAGTTAAAACTCGTTTTGGATGGTCAATGCTGTCGACAAATGGATCATATTGACTATCACAAAAAGGTTTGATAAAAGGTGCAAGGGAAAATGAGGGTCGAAAAGGTACAGAAGTTTCCCAAGCATTTTCTTGAAGCTTTTGTTCCACAGAAATATTTACTGGTGGAGATCCTTGAGCTAATCTTGTGCCCGCTTGAGCAAATGAATGAAGTGATTCAATTGCCGGTGATTCCCAAAGTGAATGAGTACAGTAGTCAAAATTTGTTTTGATGGAGCTAGTTAAGCCAGAAGTGTATGAACCATGAAGTGTGAAATGGCTTGGCTGATATTGTCTAGCAAGGTCATCTGGCTTTTTCCCAATAGAATAGATGTCACAGCTATCATTGTGGACATTAAGAAGCATAGAGGATCCACCCACAGAACAATTAGATTCTGAAGTGAATGGATTCTTTATCAAAGAAGATGCACTCGAGAATGATGCATCATATCTATGCTCCCCTCTGGGCATTTCCTTGTACATCATTTGTTCACTTGAAAAATGACGAGATGAAATTTCAACACTTGATGAGTATCTATCTTCACTAAAATCAGTGTAAGGTATAGGCACATCTGTTACTGCACATTTTCCTTGGAACTTTGGCTGCCTTGTTCCATCCACTTGAAAATGTTCATCATTCTTAGATGCCTGAAAATTGGTGTCCTTGAATTGAGAAAATCCATGCGTTTCCACACCATATGTCTGTACAAGAGCTCGTTGCAAAAGAAAATCTGATTTTGTTAAATTCCCATCATCTGGCATGCCTATCAAATTAACGAAACCTCATTTTCAACCATAACATAATATAGTAAACCAAAAAGTATTCCTTCAAGTACTCACTAAGCAACAAAAATTTCAACAGCATATGTTCATACTTCATACCTTTGCAATCAATGGTATCTCTAGTAGTCCTATCTTCCTGGGTCCCCTGATTAGCATAGTCAACCACCTCTTTCTTGTGAAGAAATTTACAAGAGCTTCCCTTGATGCACCAACCTCTAGCAAAAAAGTTACATATAATTGCAGGATTTTTACTCTCATGCTGAATACAGGGAGAGGAGCTCCTTGGTCTTCTTTGTGGAGTAGGCAGGCTGAAATGGAAACTGATTAGATTTTCTAAAACAAGGATAGGATAAAAGGGAGAAATAAAGATAAGAGTGCAATCATACTGCGAGTCCTAATTTCTGCAAGAAGTTGACTACTAAAGCTAGCGATCCAGCAATAACATCTAATTACCAATGCATTAAGTCCATCAGCAAACAGATTGTTAACTTTGAATTCTAATTTATCTCGAAGGAGTTGACTATCATAACTAGAATTAACTAACGCACATCCAACCATGGTGTATTAATCCCAGGAGACTTATCATTTCATTTTTGGAATGGATATATGATGCTTCTTTTGCCATACAATTATCTTTTAATTCACTAAAATTGATTTGTCGAGTAAGATAGAGACCAACAAATACCATCTTCAAACTATAACCACAACTAACTTGAATATCTGAGTGACAATTGATTATGGAGATTGTTCAAATTGGCTACTAGGTTTTACTGAGAACCATACCTGAGATCTCCATTACTGTTTTCAGAAGTCTGTTTGATATGTAACTTAGATGGAGAATGATTGCCAGGGTTGCCACCCCTAAGATAGTCAGCTTGAGAATCAGCTGAATTGACAACAGATTTCTTGGGATTGGAAGATGGTTCCTTGCCACAGCCTTCATGCTTTTTGCTTGTATCTACATGAAAGGGATCACAAAGATGGTCAAACATCATCAGGGAAATGGAAGATGAAGCCAACTCCAAAGATTAAAAATTTCCAAGGTAACTACAATTGAGCCCATGCGGGCTACAATCATGGGCGGAGCCAGCCCAGGCCTAGTGTGGGTAGTTGCCCACACTGGGTCTGGGAAAAAAAAATATCATACATAAGTATTGTTGGATTTACTATCAACTTGTCGTTAATGGAGGAAGGAGGTGCTTAGTGCTATTCATGCTCCACCTCACAATTTTTGGATCTAGTCCTGAAACCACAGTGAATTCAAGATACATGTCACATCATGTCTCTCTTCCCAATGTAGTAATGAACAAATCAGAAAATCTACTGAAGTTATTGAATTTCAGATTGTGTTGTTGATAATCTAAACTTGTAATGTTATAGCTAGATTGGCCTCATGTGAGTGTAATAACTAATAAATGAGAATAGTGTCCCTATTACCACATCATCTCAATATATAATTTTGATCCGGCTAATTGTATGATTTTCATATTTTAAAAGTGGTCTCTGAAATGATTTTGATCCTACTAACTTTATATTATATGAGCTTCAACCGCTACACTACTGTCGGGTTTGCCGTCGGAATTAGACCGAGAGACTCCTCTGCAATTGTCCATGCAATAGTTATAATTGCTTACACTGAATCAATATCCTAGCTCCGCCCTAGCTGCAATTATAGATAGCGCATTGACTATCAACGAAGTTGTATCGAAGTGATAGAAAACCAACAAAGGTAAAAAGTTGCTTGAGAAAAAAAAAGGCCACAAATTTTGAGTGCTTACTGTGTATCTAGGTCGGCGTTGGATGTAGTTGCATTTTTGTTGGGAAAAATTAAAATTAATTTTACCGCTAAAAATCTGATTAGATAGTTATTAAGAACTTAAAGCATTATTAATTATCATTAGATATTGTTCACAACTATCACTTAACTAATAACATATCATAAATGTGAGTGAAGTATCTATCACATAGAAACATGCCATGGCAATCAAAAACCATTCGTACTTATGAACATGTTTAAATAATATTCTCTAGAAGAAAGTCATCTGATAAGTCATCATAGACATCCTAAATGATCATTTGATTCTTCATAGATATCATCTGCAAACTTCCAGTGAGTCTGTGTTCTAGTTATTTAATTTTTCTTTGCTAAGCTAGGGAAGAAATAAACTAATTTAGTTGAACAACACTAGTTGCTAATACATTGTAAGGCATGGGTGTTATGCATATTGTGAATCACAGCTTGTTTAATTTTTTAGGGTACACCTGGAACAGATCTAGTGGAGACGGGGTGGGGCCTGTAGCTCAGAGGATTAGAGCACGTGGCTACGAACCACGGTGTCGGGGGTTCAAATCCCTCCTCGCCCACAACCTTCCCTTTTGGGAAGGTCTTTCCCTCTGGGGGTAGGAAAATCAACACATCCTGAGTTTCTATATGACAACATAAATCTATTACAAATATATTCAATTCTAGAACTGCTCTTCCAACTCAGTTGATTATTAGTGCTTATAAAAGTTTGCCTTAGATTGCACTTTCTCACAAAATGAAAAATCTTTTATATGTTTTTCCTCTCATAAAACACTGGATTGGAACTAATTTGTATTGCAATTTGATTATCACAATATAACTTCATTAGTTCAATATGATTGATACCCAACTCTCTCCTTAGCTATTTAAGCCAAAGAAATCCACATGTTGCATGACTCATTGCAACTGCCATTGTACTTGATTTTACCACTACATATGCATTTTTTTTTCTTTTGCACTCTGAGGTATTAGATTTCCTTCCAAAGGAACTAGTTTCCAATGCAACACTATTATTTCATCTATTATAGCTCATCGCAAACTTAGATTAGATAGAGGGTATTATATAAACTGGGAATCTTAATTGAAGCCAAAGAAAAAACATAAATAGTGATAAGAAGCATAAGAGAGGTAACGAGAAAGGTTTGAGGAGGTGCGCTTACGAAAACCATTCCTTGCATGAAAAAGAAGAATAAGTTCAGATGTACAATATAATCTTGAAAGATTTTGGTAGTAGAATAGAATCTTGAAAGAAAAACTAAAAGGATCGGCTTGTGGTTGTATGTTGTAGATTTGTAAAGGCTTAGTTTCTCATGTCAATCATTCTAAAATAAAAGATGGTGGCATAGACAGCACAATAGAAATAGAAGGACCTCAGCAACATGCTCAGAGTGAGGGTTGAGGTGGAAGAAAAAGGGAATGAAGTCAAAGAAAACAAAAACAAAAAAAAAAAACCAATGCAACATTGTTGAATATTAACAATAAAACCTTAGAGATGGAAGATAAACTTAATAGACTTTGGTAATAATTTATCATAGTGTGATGATATGAAACCAACAAAATAAATAACATCACCAGAAAAGACAACAGAAAAAAATGAAAATCACGGAGGAAGAAGCAGACTCAACCTCGGTATGGAACTAATGATTCGACGGTTCGAAAAATCTTGACCCTTAACCTTAATCTTCAAAGCGGATTACGGTTGACGGTTTGAAATCGCCAATTACAATTCGGTTTCACAATTCAAGAAAGTTCAAGAATATTATTTATATCTTAATTTTAAAAATTTATTAATTTTAAAAAAAATTAAAAGACATATCCCCCTATGTAATTTACTTAACTTTTTACCCTTATTACCTTAAGAAGTGACATTATTTAGGGTTTATTTTGTTCGTGTAGTAGTAATTTCTTCGACATCAAAAATGTCTACCTCATCCTCTACAAATTGCATTCTTTGTAGTAGCCCTCATCCAATAATAAAGTAATCCTGGGCTTCTAAAGAGTCGAAGATAAAGTAAATGATTTTTCATCTAAGGTATTATTTCCGAAACTAAATGTATGTTCTACAACAACGGTTTGCCACCGGATAAGCTAGAATCTCCTTTGTAATGATAGAGAGAATGGGATAATTTTAGATCTTCTACGATCATCATCGTAAAATATTGAAATTTGTCTCATTGTATGTTTCACTTAAATGAAAAGAAGTTGTAAAGAATTCTTAAGTTCTACATTAGAACTTGAGGATACTCATGGGCATTTTGTTTATTCTTGTAATAAAAATTATGCCTTTGTGAATTTTAAATTATTAATACTCTACGAATATTCTATGTTTCAGCCACATTATCTTTGAATCCATATTTTAAACTATAATCTTTGTTAATACCATATAAATTATTTCCAATATTTTATACAATAAAAGTCGAATTGGAGAAGAATCTTTAAATGGAATTGAAACGTAATAATACATAACTAGCATTTTATGCAAAAAATCAATTTAAGTTTAGGCTCTAAGACAAATGCAACTAAATAAATATCATGAATATAATAAAAATAATTCTCCCATTTTGACTTCATTGCTAACTCGCTGATAGATAAAAATTCATTTAAAACTACATTTATGTTACAAAAATTCATTATAACAAATGAGAAGTGGGAATTAAATAATTTTTGTTGAATACTTCCACAACAGATACCCTTAATTGTAGGAATCATGATTGATTTAGATTAGCTTAATTATAGAAATAAAATCATTAATTATAGAGATCATGATTAGCTTGATTATAGGGATTAAGTAATAGACATATCATAATTATAGGATCATCTTTCCCTCCTTGTATATAAATACCTACATGTATTCATATTAGGTGATTGAAATAAATTCTCTCTCTCTTTTACATAGCATCAGAGCCAATTCTCCTTCTCTGACTTTTTTTTTTTTTTGCAGTCGCCACTACTATTGTTGCGTCTCTTGCTACTACCGACGCCCCTTACTATCAATTTTAGTGTCGACGTCCCTTACTGCCAATTTAGGTGACGACATCCCTTGTTGCCAATTTCGGCACCTATGTCCCTTGTTGCCGCCTTCTACTATGGTTGCGGTTGCCTGCTGCTGGATCAAGCAGCTATTCTCTAATCTGCTACTATCAGTTCTGCCTCTAATTTCCTTCTATGATGAAGTCCTCATATTCTAAACCCAATTTGGCTACCACTATTAAATTGAATGGACCAACTATCTCTTGTGGTCATGTTCGTTTGAATTATTCCTAGGATCTCAGAGAAGAAGGAACATATTCTGTCCAACCATCCTGACTCTAAAGATCCGAAATATTCAGATTGAGTTTCAGAAGATTGTTCTATTATGGCTTGTCTTTTCAAGCATATTGAGGAGTCTGTGAGCACTAATGTTATGTTTGTGGAAACTGCCAAGGAGTTGTGAGATGTCTTATGGGGCATGTATTCGAATGACAAGAACGTTTTTCAGGTTTTCGAATTATATGAAAAGCTCTTCTCTCTTGGCAAGGATGGTCAATTTGTTAGTAATTATTTTGCTACTCTTAAGGGGGTTGCCGATGAAATTTTATTATACTATCAGCTTTCTTGTGACGCTCAGACTTGAAAGAATCAGTGGGAGGAATTCTTGGTTGCAAAATTTCTATCCGGTTTGGATTCCACTTTACAATCGGTTCAGGATAACCTGCTGACTAGTGATAACATTCCCACGTTATCAAATACTTGTCTTGGGTTCTTCGTGAGACCACAGGTCGTCCTGACATCAATTTTTCCTATCTTCCGACACTTCGACAATGGCTGCTCGCGGTCGTGGGTTCTTTCAGGGTTGTAATAGTCATGATCATGGAATTGATACCACCAAGAGAGTCGTTCGTGTGTTCATTATTGTCGTTCCAACCATGCCTCCAAGAAGTTTTGGGCGAAGTTTGGTAAACTTGACTGGGCTAATATGCATCAACCGAACTATCGACTCCATCACCAACACGGACAATCATGAAGATATGATCTCTATTTTTAGTATTGATTATGAGATTCCTTCGCTCTTCTGCTAGCATTCCCTCTTCCACTATCGTCTCATCCTCTCCAGGTGCGTTTGTTATGATAAGTCTTGGATGTTGAATTCTGGTGCATCTGCTTATATTACTGGTAACATGTTTTCTCTTTTTTATTGTTTTCTCATCTTTATCCCCTGCCTATTTAGCAAATCCTACCTATTCTCCAATTACGTGAAGAGGTGTTGTCAGTCTTACTGTAAATATCACTTTTGAAAATGTTCTCTTTGCACCTAAATTTCTTATTAGTTTATTGTCCATAAGTCAGTTAACAAAAGCTCACAACACTATTCTATATCTTTTTATCTATCTTATTGTATTTTTCAAGACCAACATACAAAAGGATGATTGGTGGAGGACATGAGAGTGATGACCTATACTATCTAAATTCGGTTACACCTGCAAGTTCCGACACTCTCAGCAATTGTGTCTCATTATCAGTGACATTGTCATCTAGGCCACCCATCTTCTTCCACTCTCAAAAGTTTAGTTCTCGTTCCATCTATTGATTTCCAGTGCGAGACCTGTGAGTTTGGCGAACACCATCATACTTCTTTTCCTTTTAGAGCTGATAAACATAGTTCTTTTGCATTTGAACTTGTTCATAGTGATGTTTGGGGACCTAGTAGAGTTGAGTCCAGAAGAGGTTTTCGGTATTTTATAATTTTTGTTGATGATTATTCTCGCATGACTTGGTTATATTTACTCAAAAGTAAGAGTAAAGTACCTGAGATGTTAACATCATTTTATAACGAAATAAAAACTTAATATTATGTTGTCTTACATATTCTTCATACTGATAATGCACTTGAATTCACTCAGAAGACAGTGTTATATTCTGTGATTCTCATAGCATAATTCATCAAACTTATTGTTCATACACTTCCCAACAAAATAAAGTTGTTGAAAGCAAACATCGACATATTTTAGACGTAGCTTGAACTCTTCTTTGTCACATGCATATTCCTAAGTATTTTTAGAGTGATATTGTTCTCACAACTTTTTTCTCATAAATAAGATGTCGTATACTATGTTACATAGGGGTATCCCTTTCTCTTTATCTTGACAAATCTCTTTTCTCTGCACCTCCTCGCATATTTGGCTGTATTTGTTTTGTTCATAATTTTACTTTATCTACTCCCTCTATTAAATGCATCCTAAATATTCTCGCACACAAAAAGGATATCACTATTTTGAATTCACTCACAAAATATAGTTACATCTATGCTGATGTTACGTTTTTTGAGTCTCAACCATGCTTTTCCCCCATGTAGCTCAGCCACATGATACATTAGTGTCTCCTCCATTATCCCACCATCCGTGTCTCACACAATAGATGCTCCATCTCCTAAACCATTGTAGATGTACACAAGGCGTGCTCGGTCAAAACCAAATTCATGTCCCTCACATCCTCTTCCTACAACTCTTGATGCTCCCCCCCCCCCCACCGAAATTGATCTACTTATTGCTCTTTGTAAAGGTATTCGGTCGGGCACTACTCAATTTTTGTCTAATCATATCTCGTTTGATTACTTTGGTCCTGCGTTTCGCACTTTTGTTGTTTCTCTATCATCTACAGAAGTTCCAACTTCTTTTCCTAAGGTTTATCAACACTCGCCTTGGCGAACAGCAATAGATAAGGAAATGTCTGCCCTTATCGCTCGTGGTACTTGAGAGCTAGTGGTTGCACCACCTTTTGTTATTATTGTTGTCTGTCGTTGGGTATTTACTTTGAAATTTAAAGCTGACGATACTATTAATCGATACAAAGCTCATCTGGTGGCTAAAGGATTTACACAAACTTATGGTGTTGATTACTTTGAGACATTCTCTCTTACTTCTTGCATGAATTCTATTCTCCTTGGTTGTATGGCAATTTGCACAAGACCATGTTTATGGAGCACCTCCAGGGTATGGGGGGGGGGGGGGGGGGAACGATATTATGGTTTGTAGAGTTAAAAGGGCTATTTATAATGTTAAACAAAGAGCTTGATAAATTCAATAATGTAATCAGTGTCGTTGGCTTCAAACAGTGCAAATCAGATCATTCTGTGTTTGTAAGACAAAGCAAGAATGGGATTATCGTGCTTATGGTTTATGTTGATGGCATCCTAATATCTTGCAGTGATATAGATTGGATAGGCAAAACTAAGAAGTATTTGCAGCAACACTTTGTGATAAGGGATATGGGACGTCCTACGTATTTCTTACGAATTGAAATTGCTCACGACAAGTCTACAGTTTCATTATCCAACGGAAGTATGCTACAGATTTACTCAAAGAAAGCGCATTGCTTAGAACAAAGCTGGTTGATACGCCTATGGATATCAATTCAAGTGTTTGGGATGATACTCGAGAATTCTTTGAGGATAAGGCAAAATACAGACGGCTTGTTAGGAAACTCATCTACTTAATACTAACATGACCTCACATCTCCTTTGTAGTTGGAATAGTAAGTTGGTTTATGGATAATCCGAAGTGAATTCACTGGGATACCGCTATCAGGATCTTAAATATATTAAGAAATCTCTAGGAAAAGAGTTGTCATTTAAGAGAAATGAACACCTAAAGATCAAAGTGCTGGCTATGTTGGATCTAAGACCGATAGGCCCACTTCTGGGTATTACACTTATGTAGGGAGAAATCTAGTATCATGGCGAAATAAAAAAATTATTGTTGCCAAGTCGACTGTCAAAGCCAAGTATAGAGTTACGGCTCACACTATAACCGAGATGTTATGACTGAAGAATTAGGGTTCATCTATAATGAATAACTGTCAATGTACTGTGATAACCAAGCTGTTATTCACATTGTCAGTAACCTAGTTTTTCGTGAGAGGACTAAACATATTGAGGTTGACTATCACTAAGTGTATAAATGAGTCAAAAATTGTCACTCCATTCACATCATCGTCCAACCAAGTTGTTAATGTCTTCACTAAAGCATTAGGAGAAAAAGATTCTCAGAATTTTGTGGCAAGCTAAATATAATTGACATATATGCTCCAGCTTGAGGGAGAGTATTGAATACTTCCACAATACCCTTACTTGTAGGGATCATGATTGATTTATATTAGCTTGATTATAGGGATAAGATTCTTAATTATAGGAATCATGATTAGCTTGATTATATGGATTAAGCGATAGCATACCATTATAGGTTTCTCTTTCCCTCTTTATGTATATAAATACCTACGAGTATTCATATTAGATGATTGAAATAAATTATATCTCTCTTTTACAATTTTAAAATTTTCACAAATACTACTACAAATATTCGATTAGTGTGAAAATAAATATATATTAATATTATTAACATTTTATATAAAAAATGAACTCAATAATCCTCTATATTGAAATAAATATATATATGTTAAATTCTAACATGTTGGTATATCACGTGGAAATTTTTTAAGTCTCATTTCATTAATTTTATAAAATTAATCTTATAATTTCATATACTTGGATGTGACCATAAATAAAAATAACAATTTTAATTGATCTAATTGATTTTTTTAGTTTTTATCTATCTTAGACTTAAATTTAAAACAAGACATACACATTGAATATAAAAATATAAACCACTAATAGCAAGTTAACATACAATTTTAAGTTCTTCAATATTACTAGTAGTAGTATTAGAACTAACATTCTCAAATGATATTAAAAATATTTTAGAAATTAGTCTATATTCTTCTAAAATTAAACATATCAATTGAGATATATTTGTGAGTAGTGTGTGCTACATCAAAAACTTGATATGCTAAATAACGTGTTTAGATTGACCAAGAATTGTTAATTTAATGGCAAGTCACACTCCTATACAAATGAGTATGTCAATGGTCACTCTAAACATCAAAACATAAGGATACTTTATTATTTAATTGATTAAATTCTTCAATTAAATTTTTACACTGCCAAACTAATTTTTTAATTGTACGAGTGTGGTTCGAGGAACACATTTAGTAGTTAACTGATTCTCAATTAAAAATAATTCTCAAATGTGCATTTAAATCCAAAACTAAAGAAAAATATTTAACAAAAATAAATTTAGCTAATAATTTTCTTAATTTTATATCAAAGTATTTAAATAAAATATAATTAATAACTCCACTAGTCAATGAAAATTTAGACAATTGTGTTTGAGAGTGATTGACTCCATACGGAGTCGGGTGCTTAAATTCAATGTATCGCTTCAATGACTCATTACCACCACCTGATTGATAAGATGTGTTAAAATATTTATATTTTGTACATATTTATCTAGACATAAAAGTGATTTTCTCAAAATGCTTGGTAAAAATATGCTATTTTAAAGATGGAGTGTCATGAATCTTAGAAATACTTTCTTACATCATGACGGAAAATGGATTTGGTTCATCATCTGTAAATTTAATATCATCGAGAGCCAAATTTGAAATTGATATCTTCTTGCCCTTCCAAGACCGAAATGAACTTCCTTTCATTTAAATTGATGAATTGAAATTGAAAACAATTAAGATTTCAGAACTGAAAGATAACAATAAAAAAAGTCAATGTAAAAGCAATGAAATGGAATAGCCTATTTACAGAGTTTGGAGAAATAATGGACTAAACGTAGTTATTGATCGAAAAACGATTAAATAATTTAAACCATTTAAAAAACAAATCATCTAACCGAAATTGGTTAACTGCAGTTCCAACTTTAAAAAAAAAATAGTGAAGCAGCAGTTCAAACTACCAATTTGAATAGTTGATTCAATTGTTAATTTTGAGCAAACTAGTTGTCCCTGGACGGACCCATTATAGTTCCAGCCCGTCTAACCGGGTCAACGAGTAACCGTTGATCTAGTTAAGGGTCCGAGTTGGGTCCAGTTTGAACACGACTCATGGTCAGGTCTAGGAATACAGAGTTTATATGATATCTTGCTGTGAGAATAAGTTCATCCCAAAGCTATAAAGGGATTCATGTGAAGGAAAAAGTTCCTATGATGTCAACCAAATGCCTATTCCTCCCTTTTGTAATGTCATTTTAAGGTGAATGAGAGAAAGATGAACTGTCAATTTCAATGAGCTACATGACCACTTAATAAGCGTATCTGCAAGTTTCTCCTTGATGAAGTGTCAATTTCAATGTGTTTCATTCCATCATATATTACTAGATTGTGGGCCATGCTAATTGCAGATTTATTATCATAATAAAGTCTCGTCGAACCATCTCAAATTTCTAAGATTATCTTTAACTAAAATAATTCACACACACCTTGAGTCATTGTTCGGAATTCTACCTTGCACTTAGACCACTCCACTGGATTTTGTTTTTGTGGCTCCTCCAAGTCACAAGATTATTACCAAGAAGGTGCAATATTGAGTGGAGAAGGAACTATATTGAGTGGTTGACCTCCTGTCAACCACTAACCCAGCATAATAAGATCTATCTCTAGCATCAAACCTCTTTTTCTTTTAAAGAGAATATTATTTGATTTCCTTTGAGAAATTGAAATACTGGGTAAGCTACTTACAAATGAGCTACTTTTAGGTTATGCATGAATTAATGCATATACTATATCTGGCCATGTATAGAGCATAAATAAGTTTTCCTGCTGAACATTGATACATTCTCTTATTTAATGGGGCGAGAACCCTGGGACGCTGCGCTTCTAGACCGCCCACGGCGAACGCTTCCCGATTAACCCTGGCGGTCGGTGGGAAACTTCTGTGAGGTCGGGCCAGTCGCCGGAGGTTGGAAAAACCTCGTTAATCATTTTTTTTTCTTATTTAATGCAGCATCTTCCTTTATCATTCCAACTCTAATATTTAGGATTATTATTGGCATTTCTTAAAGAGATTTGTTGGAAGATAAAGATAATTTGCTTAGATTGAATCCCCCTAATGAAGAGTGTTTAATAAATAATGTATAATTCTCTTAACTTTGTTTATATCCCATGGCGATCATATAACTCTCACAAATCTACTAAACTATGCACGTGGTAATTGTTTAAATCCATATAAGTTCTTCAATTTATATATACAATATGAGAATCCAGATTATTTGTATATCCTACTAGGACCTCAATATAAATTTCTTCCTCGAGTTCTCCACGCAAAACAAGCATTCACATCAAACTATTGTAACTCTCAACAATAATTAGCTGCCAATTGTCGTAGAATTCTGTCAATATGAGCCAAAGTCAATATAATCAATTTCTTAGGTTCGTGTATATTCCTTGAGTATCATCCTTGCCTTATACCTCTCTATTGATCCATCCCCTTTGTATTTCACTATACACCCCATGAGTTTGTTTCCTTCTGGCAATTTCACTGATTTCCATATTTTATTCTTCTCTAATGCCTTCATTTCTCATTTGCTAATGCCACAAGTAAGTGGTGGTAGGGATAAAAATGGTGTTCAGGTTAACTAAAAAGTTTTATGTGATGGTGAAAACTATTTTAAAGATACAAAATTTGCAAGAGGATATAAAGGTCGTTTTGTACACTCTCTGGTTCCTTTCCTATAGCGATGGAAAGTTTTGGATATTCTTTAGCTATGAAATTCAGTTTGAACTCATAATGAAGAACTAGAAATTATTAATCATACTCTGGATCTTGGTGGGCTGGATTCTTGGACTTTCATTAGATCAGCCAGAGTCATCTTTTTACTCGAGTACATCGTGTCAAGCTTAACATCTCAATAACAGAATTGGGATTTTCATGCACAAAGGTTCATGTTGGTGAAGTTGGTCCCTAGTCAAGGTTGACCTAACTGGTCAAGGTTAACCATAATTTGGCATGGATTAAGTGACTGGACACAGTAGAATAAGTCCAAATGAGTCAAGATTAAATATACATTTGGCAACGATTGAAGAGCAACATGCCGGCAAACATGGAGAATCCACTAAGGAATTGGCAAGAGAGAAAGCCCAAGTGGACTAAGGTTGATCAAAAGTTGATACGAAGTCCAAGTGAGGTACACTATACATTTGACACTTATTGCTAGTGAAAGCCTAGGCAGGTCGAGGGCAATTAGATGCTTGATAAGTGTTGAAGTCCTAGAACTCTAGGCATGTGATAAAGTTCTAAATAAGTGAACACAAGGCAAGTATTGAAATCCCCAAAGTAGTAAATCTAGGAAAAGTTGAAGTCCAATAGGAGCAAACTCTACGCAAGCGAAAGTCACAGTGAGTCAATGGTGGGTGGGACTAGGCAATAGATGAAGTCCCAATGAATTGATCACAACATTGGAAGTTTTGGTAGATCAAGGTTGACATGTACTAAGCAAATGAGGAAGATCGAGAGACACGAAATCTCTTGGCACCACATGGATTTATCTCTGATGTGATTAGAATTAGGGTTCTAGGCAACAAGTTAGAGCTAAAGTTCTAGTCATCTAATGAACCCAAAGCCACAAATTGTCCTTCGATTGAATTTTAGGTAGTGCAATTCAATTGATGTTGGGTTCAAATAACACTTGTACCATTTTAACGCCCTTAGATCTAGCTTCCCTCTATTTTTGACTATGCACATGAACAAATAACACGTCCAAATATCCAAAGAATGGACAAGTTTGTTTATAGTATGTATTATGATTTAAAATCTGTCTCGATCTAGATGATACAGTTTCGATATGTATCATGCTAACATAATTTTGTTTTTAAATATAAAATATATTAACTAAAAATAAAAAATTTAATCTAAATATTTAAACATAAAAATTAATAAATATATATATTAAATTCATAGGATAATTTTATTAGGCTTTAATTAAATCTATTTAAATTATCTCAATCATAACTAGAAGTTTATTAAAATTATTAACATAAATTATTTAATTAAACCTAAGTTAAAACTTTTGCCCCCACTGTTCCGCGGGCCGCCCACCTGTTTCACACAGCGACGCATCATTGGTGTCTGAACGCGTCAGCGCAACGCCTCCGTATGCTTCGCTGTGACCACCAGGCCAGCATAACGCGCCAGAGGCGTCGCTAGGCTAGCGCGACTCATCTGGATGTGCCGCTGGGCCCGCACGTGCCTGCGGAGCCTCAGGGCATGCCGGTGCTAGTTCGCAGGTGAAACGAAATATTTTGTCATATGGAATGGTTCGCCCGTATCGGGTGAAACTGAACCACATATTAAACTATAGTATGTATAAATAGAATGTTGAAAGTGTTTCCTTTGGACTATTGAACCTTAAGATTTTAAAAGGCAAATGATTTATAAGATAAATGTTTGTAACAATCACTTCCCCTGAAATATTTGATATAAACCCCAAATCAATTTTTAGTCATAGAATAAAAGAAATGGGACATTACTAACATTAAATTTATGTTTTTGAATGACACAAATCATTTTTCCCTAAAAATATTAGTAGTACAAAGACCCCAAATATCATTGTGAATGAGATAAAAGAGAAAAGAACTTTCATCACTTACTGGAAAAGTCACACGTTTGTGTTTAGCAAGATCACACATTTCACAATAAAACCTCTCAACATCTATATTTTGGAATAAAGATGGAAACTAAAATTAAATGATTCTAAATGATAGGTGGCGATGCCAAAAGTTCTAAAATTAATGAGGAAGGAATCTTGTCTTAATAATGTTCAATTGACCTAATGTTTCAATATAGCAGTCCATCATGCTCTTTAGCATGTTCTTCCTTGAATCCTTGTCCTGAATTATACAATAAGGGTTGTATGAAGACTGGTAATGGAAAAAATGGACAATGATGGTCGAACGAAAAGGGAATAATTCAACTATGAAAACCGGTAAAAGAAGAATAAGAAATTAATAATGGTGGTGGAACAAACCGTGAAAGGTAGAAATGACAGTAATTGTATAGAGGATGCAATATTGGAAATGATGTGTCATATGACAAGGAGAAAAGAAAAAGAGAAAAGAAGGTGAATTACAACATTAAATGCATCTGAAGGAAATAGAAAAAAACGAAAAGAAAAAAAAGGACAAAGCCTATAATGGGCTAGAATAAAAGAAAAAGGATTTCAAAAGATAAAGGTTATAGGGAGAAAAGGCAAAAAGATTATGGCTTTGATACTATGTCTAAATTGAAAATTGTATTAACTCAAACACCAAAATGCAAAGGATTGTACCCCTTTTATATATTGATTACATATTTTAAAAAAACAAAAATAACTTTCTACAAAAATATTCAGACTTTTGTTAAAACTAAGTACTCTATTATACCTCATAATTTATGAAATATTTTCAGCTTAAACATGCTTACAAAAAACAATTTACCGTAGAAGCAAGTATGTGAAATAATTTTAAGACTTAAAGATGGCTCAATTATAGATACTAAATGGTCTTTGAAAGTAAAGTAGATGAAAAAGATAATATACTTAGGGGGTGCTTGCTAAGGGGGTATCAGGGTCAGGAATGGGAATGATTTCATTCCCATTTAGGATGATTGGTAGGGTTCAATGGGAATAAAAATAAGGGTATCAAATCTGAGTTTTCATTCGCCCTTCCCCCCTAGGATATCATCAAATTCATTCCAGCCCTAGTCTCATTTCTTCCCCCTTGTCGGCTTCTTCTCCGCCCCTCCCCCCTCCGTCGGTTTTCTTAACTTCTTCTTCCCCTTTCCTCTCATCTACAGCAACAGAAAAGGAAGCATAAACATCTACGTTCCAACGTCCGATGAACTTTGGACTTCGTCACTCCTTAAGTTCTCCAACTCAGATTTTTCTTCTCATTTTTTGAATCCCGTGATTATGTTTATTACGCAAATTTCATGCTTGTGGACTTTGTTATCAGTTATTGCTACACTTTCTTTCTCTTATTTTTTTAACGAAGTTTCTCAGCAAGCATGTAACTCAAATGGAATGTCTAATTCTCATTGCTTTGTTATTCATACCAAGTAACATCAATGGTAGTTATATCCATTCCAGGATACATACCAAGCACCAACAATTTTATCACTGATTCTCATTGCGATTAACCTCTCAATCAAAACTCATTATCATTCCCATTACCAAATGGTTACCAAGCGCCCCCTTAGAAATAGAATAAGATTAGTAGCATGAGGATATAGCCAAATAAAGGGACTATATTATGACAAAACATATGCCCCCTAGCTCAATTAAAATCCTTATGGATGATTTAAGCATTTGTTGCATATAAAGGCTTCCAATTATACCAAATTTATTAAAGAAGTCCATGTGAGTCAACCACCAACATTTAAATCATGTATACAATCTAAAAAAGGTTTTATGTAGATAAAACAAGGACAAATTAACCCCAAACTATTTAATAAGACAAGGAAATATTCATTGCACAAATTTGTGGATGAAATAATATTTGGATCAACACATAAAATCCTACTTAATGAATTTATAACACTTGTAGAAAAAAAATTGAAATGGGCATGCTAGGAAAATTAAATGTTTTAAGTAAACAAATGAGGGAATGCATATTCACCAATCCAAACATACTAAGGAACTATAAAAGGATTTCGAATGAAAATCCAATTGCAAAAAATATTAGATTAGATGATGATCTAAATGGAAAAGAAGCCGATTTAAAATCCTATAGAAGCATAATTGGTAGTCTACTCTAGTCAATTGTTAGTAAATCAGATATATTATTTAAAGCTAGATTATATGCTAGATACCAACTATAAGCAAAAGAGTATCATTAGTAGTCATAAAGGGAATATTACGATATCTTAAAGAAACTATAAACGTAGGCTTATGATTCCCTAGAAGCAATATTCTGACTCCAGCTATGTGGCAAGTAAGCTAAATAGAAATGCAATTGAAGGAACTATAGTTTCCCAAATATGTAGCAATAGGTGAATGTGTGACACAAATATTATAAATAAACCATACATTAAAAGAGTATGGATTAGAATATAAAAATGTACAAATATTTTGTCACTATATAGAAAGTATAACCCTAAGAAAAAATTGATTCACCATTCTAGAATAAAAGACATACAGGTTTTGGCATCATTATTCAGAGATCATCTGGTAATGTTAAGAGAAGATATATAACTCAATTATGTCAAGCCTAAATCAAATCCAACCCACATATTTACCAAAGCTCTTCCTAAAAAGGAATTTTCATCACTTTGTATAGAACTTGGTATATTTATCATAAACTAAGCATATATATCATAATAGACTTATATAATCACCTAGAGATGAATTCTAACGCTATTTCATCTTATAAATAACCAAAGTATATCTATGGTTGTGTATTGAAAAGCTTAGAAGCGATGTGAGATGCTAGGATAATGGTTTTAGTTCAGCATACTTATGCATGTAAGTAGATTAAATATTATTAAATTTATAAAGATCATGAAAATGACACGAAAGACATGTTTAATTAATATTTATTTAAAACATAAATTAAAATCATAATAAATCTAGAAATAGAACATATTAATGATAAAGTTTATACTTGATACAAGAACGACAACCAAGTCTTATATCACCAGGTGAGGTTGGCTATAGGTTCCTCCTACGTCATTAGGCTCTCTTATACTAGATACAAACATTAGATAAATTATTAATGAAATTTAACATTTTGTATCAATATGTTAAATTACATATAAATAATAAATTTAAATGAAAGCTTATTTTTCATTGATACAACTTCAAAAAACAAACACATATATGTTTATTTTTCTACTTGTGAGAGTTCTTCTAATTTATGTCAACATAGATGGTCTCTAGGCTTCAGCTCAAGGGAAAGTACTACTTCAAATAGAATAGACAATCTAGAAAACCTTATATACAATCTTAAAACCAATTCCGACAACTAATAAGAACTTCAAAAACAACATAAAAGCAAGTTTTATTAAGGATTATCAGCGCAAAGCATATTGAATTTGCATGGAGAATTTTTTTTAAAGCCTTAGACATCATGCCTAGTGTTGTCTTATCGAAACTTACTGATGAAGTGGGTGGATCTAAAAAAGATTGTATGTGTTATGTTTTGCCCCTTCATACTATATCCTTCTTGGTTCTTAATGAAAAGGCGTAGGTCTAAGAAAGTAATTCTTAGTTCCTTTCGAAGGTAGTAAAAAAGAAAAGAAAATTTTAGTGTCAAAGACAAACTATGACACAAATGGGAAGAAAAATGAAAAGTATCAACCATGTTAAGAGGAAATAATACTCCATGATGTATTAGATATTGATGTAAGTGATAAAAAAATACGAGAGCAAACTCACTCGAAGATATATCCCATCTTAAAAGCTCCCTTAAATTGAAGGTGAGTTAATATTTGAATTGAGCACCAAAAATGATCACAAATGGCAAGATAAAGATCAAAAAGTTCTGATGTCGCAGATCTATTTGTACCAAATGACTCTCTTGTCATAAAAGATGATATGGGTGTTTAATTACATTTATAACATCAATGGCATGTCCATCATTGTAGAGATTTCAAATCCCTAACTAACATTAAATTGAATGAACTAGTTGGCTAAAAGGATCATTTACATATTTGTAACATTACAAATTGGTTCCAATAGTTGATGGCTAGGGAACACATAATGGCACAACCATTAAATTTGAACTAAAAAAGTAAAAAAGGGTGACTCTACCCTTGGCAAATAAATTCTACCATAGCCCGTCCCAAGCCTGGATAGTAAAACATAGGCAAATGCATGCAGTGTTGTAAATGACGGTAGACGATAGCGGGGCGGTCAATGACCACCTACCGCCTAGACCGTCTCAGCTAGTGCCTAGGTAGTTGAATTTTTTTTACTATTTTTTATACATGATATTATAAATAATCAATATTCCTTATAATATTTACTTTTAAGAAAAAAATATTAATATAATAAAAAATTTAATCTAAATCTTTAAAAATAAAAAATAAAAAATATATAATTTGTTAAATATATGAATATATTAAATTAATGGGATAATTTTATTAGGTTTTAATTAAGTCTATTTAAATTATCTCAATAATAGCTAGGAGTTGATTAAAATTATTAACCTAAAATTATTTAATTAAACCCTAACTTACAACTTACCCGCATACCCTATTTCCGCCGAGAGATGATTCTGATGCGTCACCGGGACCACGCGACGCGTCCAGACTCGTCACAGAGATCGAGCAACATGTCCAATGCGTCACCGAGCTTGGAAGACATGTTCAAAGCCGTTGTCGGGCCCAGGCGATGCCTCCGGGACCGCCGCCGAGCTTGAGCGACGAGTCCAGGCTCAGGCGACACATCCGAACAGGTCGTCATACCCGGGTGATGCGTCTGAGCCAATTGCTAGTCTTGGGCGACGCTTTTGGTCCCCTCATCATGCTCGGACACGTCGCAATGGCGGAACAACGACAACAACGGCGGTTCCAAGAATGGCAGTGATGGAGGAAGGTGAGTTACAGCCTAAAGCATCGCATCAGACAAAGGTGGTGTGGTTGATGTTTGTCTCTCTCCTAGGCGGCTACCTCGGCTGCCATTTAGAATACTAAATGCATGGAACAAAAAAATGTCTAACCGTGTAGGTCGACATTGGCAAAATTTACCATTCCGCCAACCAACTGGCACCAACACAAATTTAGAGCCACGAGGTTGTGGAGGCCAAGGGTGGCACGACCTCATGGCGACAAGCCGTTGTAACCGTCATGTTCTTTTTTTCCCCTTTTCCTTTCTTCTTTTTTCATATTTTGTTTTTTTATTTCTTATTTTTTACGCAATTAAATCAATTCTGCCTTATACTTTAATTTGTTTCCTCTTTCATCCAACTTTTTCCCTCCATCCTTAATTTTTTCCCCTCCATTCGTCCACGAGGATAAACAAAGAGAAAAAAACCTCTGGAATCTTCATCCATCCATGAGGAAAAAAACATCTTTTGGCACAACGGCTATATAAAAAAAATCCCATTGTGAGCATCTATAGCACTCTAGTAATAATAAAAATATTTTTTAATAATTATATTTTATATTTAAAAAAAAAATTGTATTGGCCTAGCACGATATGGTATTAAAGTTGTTTCGTATTGATCATTAAACAAAACTTCAACATGACTTGAAATTTTAAATCTTACACAAATATTATGCATCGAGCCATCAAACTATTGCACCAATGCTACGTTATTCTATCGAAGAAATGTGTTGCAAGGGACTGCAACATCTCGACAAGAATAGCTACATGTCCATGAAAATGTAGGTGTAGCGTTAAATATACAAGAGTTCTTATACTTAGATAACTACGCATTATAGGAATATCAATTCTCTTAGATTTAAACATAGAATGTAGGAACTCTTACCGATAAAGCAATGAAGATAGTAGATATGATGATTAAGAAAAAAATTAAAATTTTATGTTTCTAAAGAAAATGGTTAAGGAAGAAGGCAAAGATGATAAAGAAGACAGATTTTAAGTTATGTTATATAGAAAAGAGAAAACGAGAAATAGAATAGGTATCAGTGTTCGAAAAAATACCCTAGGAGGCAACCTAGGTGTTCGGCGCCCGCTGGCCGCCCTGGAAACCCAATCTGCGACCAACCTAGGCGGAAGAACAGCCAAGGCAGTCCTGTGCAGCCCCAGGTGCCGCATAGCGGCCAATCGCTGCGTCGCGAAAATGTCGGATTTTTTTTTAAGTCCTAAAATCCTAAAACTCTGTTGATTCATCTGCCATCTACCTCCTACCGTCGTTGCTCCTCCAGAAGTCGGTCGAATTCGTAGGTACATTCGAAAATTCCTGCTTTTTTAGTTTTTTTGTTTTCCTATTTTCCGATTTTTTCCACAACCGCGAGTCCGCGACGCTTTTGGCATCGCGGGATGCTTCCGGTGGTGTCGGATGCGTTGCAGGATGCTTCCAGCGATGTCGTATGCCTTCGGTGACAAGTCCGGCGTTGCTAGAACCATCCCGGGACACGTCTGATTGTGCCGGAGGCGTCTCACAATGTTGTATGCCTCGGTGCCAGAGGCATTGCTGGAGGCATCTGGCTGTGCCAGAAGTCTCCGGCGACAAGTTCGGCGGCCCCAGACGTGTCCCGCAATGAGTCCCGCGCCGCCGGTTGCGACAATGCTACGGCTTTTTTTAAAAAATTTGTTATTTATATTTATTATTTTATATAATTTAAATATTTCCTCAAAATAGTTAATTGGAATTGAATTCTCAAAATCCTAATTAAATTATATCAAAAAATTTATAAAAATATATTTAAAATTTAAATTTTTTATAAGTTTTATTAATTATAAATCTTATTAAATATCTTATATTTAAAACCATATTTATTAATTATAAATCATATTTTTATTCAAAATTTTATATTTAAAATTTAAAAAATTCTAATAAATTTTATTAATTTATATAAATCAAATTTATATTCTGATAATTTTATTTTACTAATTTATATATTTTAAATTTATCAATTTCAATGATCTTAAATCTTAAAATCTAAATATTAAATGGCTATTTCTCCTGATGAAGAAAAATATTCTAAAATTGAAGGGATATATCCATCTAAAAAACCTCTTCCTCTTGGCCCTATGGATAGATTTGTATCAGCAATTGCTCCAAACAATGTAGGTTCCAATGGGAGTAAAGTACTTCGCCAAAAAAATATAAATGAGGCTCTTTCAAAGAGAGAACTCAACAAGTTCAACAATATGTTGGGAGATGGGTTTATGAAAACGTAATCTCATTCAATGTCGTTGATAATGATAGCTTCAAGCAACTAATGGAAGCAGTGGGTCAATTTGGACGAGGATTCAAGCCTCCAACTCAATATCAACTTAGGGAACCATTGTTAAAAGTCGAAGTTGAAAGAACTAAACAACTGCTAAAGAAACATGAAGAAGAATGAGCAAAGAATGGGTGCTCGATCATAACAGATACATGGAGTGATAGAAAAAGAGGAAGCATCTTAAATTTGTGTGTTAATTGCAAGGAGGGTACTACATTTTTAGAGTTTCAAGGAGTCTTCAGATGAGGCACATACAGCTGAACTTATTTTTGAGTACGTTGACAAGTATATTGAACAAGTAGGAGCTCAGAATATTGTTCAAATTGTAACAGACAATGCTGCCAACAATATGATTGCAGCTAAATTGAAGAAAAAAAAGCGACCTGGGATCTTTGGAGTTCATATGCAACTCACATTGTTAATCTCATGCTTGAAAGTATTGACAAGCTTCCACGATATAAAAAGGTTATTGAGCAAACCAAATCTTTTACTATTTTCATTTATGCTCACCACAAGACTTTATCATTGATGAGAAGTTTCATGAAGAAGAGGCATAGTTCAGCTAGGAGTTACCAAGTTTGCATCAAATTTCTTCACATTGCAAAGTTTGATTGAAAAAAAAAACAAGTTTAAGAGTCATGTTTACAAGTGATATTTGGGAGACATGTAAATGGTCAAAGACAAATAAAAGGAAATTGGCTTACTCTATTGTGATGAGCATGAGTTTTTAAAATGGTATGACACTTTGTTTGAAAATATTTGGTCCTTTAGTTAGAGTTCTTCGATTGGTAGATGGAGATAGAAAGTCATCAATGGAGTTTCTATATGAGAGCTTCTTAAAGCTAAAGAAGATATCAAGGTGGTCTTGAACAATATGGAATCAAATTATCAGCCTATCATAGCAATTATTGAGTCGAAAATGAAAGATAGACTTAATACATCATTGCATACCACTGCCTTTTTGTTGAATCCCTATTTTAGTATAAAGATAGTTCTATTGCTCTTTATGAGGAGGTCGCAATGGAGATTTTTGAATGTATAGAAATTTTCCATGCCAATGAGTTTGATCTACAGGATACAATTATTAATAAGGAATTTACAAAATATAGAGACAAAACTAGGTTACTTGGAAAAACACTAGCAACAAAAGCATGTGAAAAAAAATGATGATACATTTGATCCATGTGCATGGTGGAGTGCATACGGTGCTTACACACTCAACTTGCTAAGAGTGACATTGAGGATACTTTCATTAACTACAGGTGCATCTAAGTGTGAAAGAAATTAGAGTGCATTTAAAGGAATAAGTTTTAAACTTTAAGTCTTTATTCTTAATTAAAGTATATATTCATGTTACTAACTTTAATATTTACTCTCTTTAATTTGATGTTATTGTGTTAGAGACTTGGAGTTAGAATATGTGATTTCTTATGTTAATTATGTTAATACCGATTAATCCGCCTAACATCGCCTAGTCCCCGCCTAGGCGGCCTAGCCGCTAGGCGCTGGTCTGGCGCTCGAATAACGCCCAACGAATTTTAGAACCTTAATAGGTATTGTTAAAGGGACGAAGTAGTAGTAGTTTGGAAAGGAGATAGGATTGTAGCTCTCAAAATAGTGGTAGCAAAAGAAACTATTAAAGTAATTAGCATGTATGCATCTCAAACAAGATTAGATGGATTAGATGAAGACACCAAGCATAGGTTTTGGAGACAACTAGATGAGATAGTAAAAAAAATATATTTCAAAAAACAAGATAATTTTAATAGGAAATTTAAATGGGCATGTAGAGTAAGAAATGAAAAATATGATTAGGCATATAAGGTTCATGATTTTGAAACAAAAAATGAAGAAAAAGTTATATCAGATTTTGTGATAGCATATGAATTTATAATAGCTAATACATTTTTCATGAAGAGAGTAATTGGTTACATTTAAAAGTTAAAATAATAAGTCACGAATTTTGGATAAGGGATAAAAAAATTATAAAAATTATGAGGTCATCCCTCGAAAAAACATAATCACCCAACACGGTTTAATGAGGAAGAAAATCATGCATATACCCTAGGATCAAATGATGGAGTAAAGAATGGGAAGCAAATTACATTTAAAAAGGGTAGAAGCACAAGTACCAGGAGAAATACATGGTGTCTCAAATAAGACCTAGAATAAGATAATATTAAATTTGAAAATGGTGGCCAAGAGCATATTCCATGAGTTAAGAGGACAAACACCACTAAATAAAGAATCTTAGCGGAATAATAAGTACAAGAGAAAGTGCCAACAAAACAAATAGCCTATAAATTACTATACACTTGTGATAATGAAGAAACATTAAAATGTATGCAATAGTCAAGATAGAAGTCACGAAATAAAGTGAAACTAAGAATGAAGCTTTTGAACATTTGCACCAACAACTTGATACAAAAAGGGCAAAAGTACATTTATAGAATAACTAAAGTAAGAAAAAGAAAAACAAAGGATCTTACCCAAATAAAGGAGCAATGAAGGAGGTATGTTTATTAACTTTTTAATGAAAGTTTAGATGGCCTATTTAATTTAGGAAATTTAATTTTTTATTGAAGAATTTAAATTTCAAGCATTAAATGGGATGCGAAATGGAACCCAATGATATTTCAATAAAGGGGTATAAAAGTGAATGGCTTACGAAGTTATTCAACTTAATATTAAAAATGAAAAAAAAAAAAATCATATCAAAGATAAATATTCTTAGTTCCTCTATATAAAAATAAAGGAGAGTAACAAAATTGTGTGAATTATAGGGTCATTAAGATAATAAGTTATACCACGAAACTTTGGAAAACAGTGATAGAAAAAAATAAGAAGAATAAGGTGACGAAAATTAATTTATATTCATGCCTAAAAGTCAACGATGTAAGTTATACAATTCACATGCAACTAATTGAAAAGTATTGAGAAAAGAAATAAGATTTACATATAGTATTCATTAACCTAGAAAAAGCTTATGACAAAATTTCGAGGCAAATTATATAAAGAATCTAAAAAATAACGGTGTTAGCGTAACATATATTGAAACAATTAAAGATATTCATGAGGATGTAATGATAAGAGTGAAGACACTAGGCGGATTAACCTGAGCATTTCCTATAAAAGTAATGTTACATCAAGGATCGGCTCAAAATTCATATTTGTTTATATAAGTCCGAATGAACTCAGTGAACACATCTATGGTGCAAGTTGTTTATAGATGACATTGTTTTCGTGGATGAGACATGAAAGACTAAATGCTAAACTTAAATCTTGCGAAAAATATTATAAGTAAAAGATTTTAAGCCTAATAGAGTAAACACTATATAATTTAAATTTAGTATTAGTAAACATAGCAAAACAATTATTAAAATAGAAGATAATGAGTTTCTTGTAACCATAAGTTTAAGTATCAAGGGTTGTTTTTACAAAAAGATGCAAGGGTTGAAAGAGGTGTTTTACATATGATACAAGTAGAATGGTTAAAATGACAGTAGTGTTTATAAATATAGTGTTCCTTGTTATAATAAGGTGCCAGTAAAGCTTATAAAGAAGTTTTACAAAATGACAATTAGAGTTGTTATGTTATATGGAACTAAATGTTGAATTATGAATCGAGCACACGAGCAAAAGATAAGAGACGTACAAACATGTACATAGGCGACCAATAGATACCCTAGTTAAACGATATGAGGCCATGACAAATACACACATTAATCGAGAAAGATGAAGACCAAAGAAGACTTATTAGCAACGATAGAAAAGTATAAATTTAAATAGATACGGATATAGTAGGGGATCAAGTCCAATAACGTAGGAGGATCTATATAATTGGCCCCCCTTAGAGGACTAAACACTTAGTTGTTGTTGTTGTAAAGGGGGAGGGGGAATAGGCTGTGGTAGAATAGCTAGCTCTCTGTCAAATGAGGATTCAAAAAGAATGTTCGAGAATCAAACTATGGCTATAATGCCATTAACAAAAGTATTATGGGATCCTATTCCTTGATGGTATTCAATTGTCCATAGCTCAATTCAAAAGATGTACAAGGAGCGAGTTATGAAAGAAGAACTTAAATAAAGGTTCTGCTAAATCTTCACTTGAACGTACTATTTACAATTCACTAAAAATGGATTGGCTAGATAAAGCAATATAAATGGTAATGTAATGAAGACCTAGAATAGAAAATTGAAGAAAAAAATGACATAATAACTTCTATTGTAATTTTAGCATGTGCTATTATTTTAAGTTTATCTTAAGATGGATGAAATCATACAAAGTGATCATAATTTAGTTAAATACTTCTACTCAAACCTATGTTTGCTAAAAAAAACAAAACAAACCCTTTTAATAGTGGAATGGTGCAGCCAAGTGATAAAACCTAGGCAAGAAAGTAAGAACTCAAATCTAACAGTCCACGGTTAGGCTACATAAAAGGGTATAAGCTCTTCGAAGAGTTGTGCATCTAAATGAAAAAAAAATCATAGCTTTTTTAATCAGTTAGTAGTTGTTCACGTGGATTTTACTAGTGAATACCTTGAAATAACTGAAAAAAGTATCTGATACTGGCAAAATAAAAGCAGATGTTCAATGTTCAGGATTTCAGAACATGTTATAGACTAGTTATCACTCCATAAATTCAATGATCTGCTAGAAAGCTATGGAAATAACCTTTGCCAATTTGTTGTAAACTAAAGCATACATTCTATCAGTTCAAATCCCAATAAGGGGAATGAGGAAATTCAGTAATAGACAATATCAGAGGAATCAATGGAAAAAGTTTTCAAATATAGAAGATGAAAGATCGGTAAAAGGGACAAACCATCGTCTTGGTCTCTGAGCAAATCGGAGCCTCCTTCTCCCTCCTTTCCACCTCCTACCTCATCTTCCTCCATCTCCTCCCCTTGTTCCTCTTCCACCACCTTCTCGTCCTCCTCGTCGCGCTCTCCCTGATTTTCAAGCAGAGACTCAGCGTCGCCATCACCATTAGCGGCGACAGCATCTGAATCGAGCTTCCCCATTGGATGAGAAGAGGAATCAAGGGTTGCCTTGGGCAAGGGATTCAACATCTCCAACTGCTAATCATGAAACCGTCTTCGGCGGCGGCGGTGGAAGCGGCGCGGCAGCGAAGGGGACGAAAGCGAAGGTTACAGACCTCTCTTTATTTAAAACAGCGAAAGAAAAATGTCTCCGTCAGTGACGTTCCCTGATTATTTTCATTCCCCGTTTTATATTATACCAAATTATATTTTCAGAACCTTCTAAATGTTAAAAAAAATTATATTCTATTTTTATTTTTTCAATTTTTAATTGACACAAAATATCCCCCTTAATCTGATCTTTAAGGATGATAGCTGTCTCATAAAAATTTTTATCGCCTATCAAAATAAAATTTAGGAGGGCGTTTGATTCAAATTTATTAATCAAAATGATAATAAGATTCGTTGAGGAGTCAATGGTAATGAAAATTATAATTATATTAATAGTGTTTGATTTAAATTCTGGAATAAAAATTATTGTCACTGATAATATTTTATTCAATTCAACTTTAATAATGAGAATCCTTAAAAAATTCAAAGTTATTTAAAATAATAGAATTATTACAAAATAAAGTAAGTGAAATAAAATAAGTTGAGAGATAATGTTAAAAAAATATAGAGAGAAATTATGAGAAGTAAGGTAGAAAAAGAAATTAGAAGAAAAAAAGAAAAAATATAATAATAGAGGAAATGAAGATAAAAAAAGTAGAGAGAGAAAGTAAGATAAGATAGATGTGATAAAACATTGAGGGAGGAATCATTAAAAAAAATATAGAGAGAGAAAATGATATAGAAAATATAGAGAGAGAAAGTGATAGAAGATATAGAGAAAAGAAAAAAATAAAGATAGATAAATTTTGATAAGAAAGGTAAAAAGAGAAAGTAATATTGAAAATATATAGAGAGAAAATGAGATGAGAGAAGTAGAGAGAGTGAAAGGAGGGACTTATGATGGAATTGAGCACCCCGTAGATGACACGTGGACTGAAGAAGCTATGTGGCAAGATTTACCGAGTCGGGACGACTCTCTTTCCCTAACGCCCGAGACCCCATCGGGAAGGGGGATTCCCGAGACCAACTCGGGTAGACATAGTCTTGAAGATCGCTCCAGAAGGACACCCGCCCGAGATCACCTCAGGGAGAGCAGGTCCCCGAGATCAACTCGGGAAGGCGAACGCCCGGGACCCCCCCCCCCACGTCGGGCCAAAGGACTCTAAGATCACCTCGGGGTAACGGAGCCCAAGGGTCACTCGACCTTAAGTAACAGTCCTCTTTCTTCGGATCTGTGGATAATCATAACCCATCAGACATGGTCATTAAAGCCTTAATTATTGCAACGGTCTAAACTTAATGACTGTGACGGCTGTTACAAAGATTATCCGGTAACCGATAATTAAGGGGACATGGAGAAGAACGTGGGACACGTGTGACGACCACCTCTGGTATAAAAGGTACTCCAACCCCTCCGATAAAGGGGTTACACACACTCTAACTCATACATTTCTGTTTATTTCCTTCTATCTCCTAAAATCATGCATTGACTTAAGCATCGGAGTGGGCTCCGCCAGATAACCTTCGGCGTGTTCCCCTAACGCTCGTGTTAATCTTGCGAGGTGGAAGCTCTTCCTCGTTCATCATCATCCTCGTGGGCTGAACCCTGGTGACTGGCCGTCGACGTCGATTCCTTCCGGAACAAGTTTAGCGTCGTCTGTGGGAAATATCTATTAAAGCACCAGAAGGAGCACCGATGGCAGAGCCGGTGAGACAATCTATCGTCCTGACAAAAGAGGAGTTATATCACTTGGTGGCCAACGCCGTCAAAGGGGCGCTGGAACAGCATCAAATCGAGCAGGGCGCCTCACGGCGAGTCGCTTCTATGCAACAGATCCCCAGAATCTCCACGTCGCACCCCTAACCACGGAGATCTATCTCGCCACCAGGAAGACACGCCGAAGCAGTCCCAGTCCACCAGCGGGACTCTCTAGGAGATGGGGAGAAGACCAACTCAGTGACTCCCGCGCGTTGAGACGACAAGACGGACCGGGGAGGACGGAAGAACCTAAGGCCTCCTCAAAGGCGCCCTCCACTCCTTTCTCATTGGAGATGGTAGAAGATCCTATGCCGAAACAATTTTGCGGCCCTGGGATTGCAGACTACGATAGGAAGACAAATTCTGAAGATCATGTTTGCAAATTCGAGAACACTGCACTCATGCACCAGTACACCGATGGTGTAAAGTGCCGGGTGTTCTTGAACACCTTATCAGGAGCAGCCCAGCATGTTCCAGAGGCTGCCCCAGGGTTCTATCAACTCCTTCATGGAGTTTAGAACTGCCTTCCTCCATCATTTTGCCAGCAGCCGTCGCTATCAGAAGACGGCGCTCAATTTATTTGCTCTAAAGCAGAAGCCAAAGGAACTACTCAAGGATTACATCCAGTAGTTCAACCGAACTTATCGAATTTTGGGGAAGCTCTAAAACCATCTCTAGGTGGCTCCTGATAAGGTGTTCAAGAACACCCGACACTTCACGTCATCTGTGTATTAGTGTAACAGAGCCGCGTTCTCGAACTTGTAAATGTGTTCCTCCGGATTCGTCTTCCCATCGTAATCAGCAATTCCTGGACCGTGAAATTGCTTGGGCATGAGATCTGTTATGATGTCCGGAGAAAAAGGAGTAGATGGAGATTTCAGGATAACTTTGGCGGCCTCGATCTTTCTTGGTCCCTCCTCCTGCCATAAAACCCTGGAGGTGGCGGAATGCGCCCTCTCCATTTCTCTCATAGAATCTCGCCTAGGCACTAGGGTTGTCATTGCCGGTCTCGTCGACGGTGAGACGGATCTTCGATTTTGGTGGTGCAAGACAGACATTCTTGAGATTTTGGCCTGCACCAGAGCCGCTTGTTGTGAGGCGGCTTGTTCGATCTGACGCTGCTCCAACACTCCTCTGACGGCGTTGGTGACTAAACACTCCAACTCCTCCCGCATCAGAATGATGGGTTGTCCCTTTGGATCTGCCATTATAGTGTTCCTTTTGGTGCTTTAATATTTCCCACAGACGACGCTAAACTTGTTCAGGAAGCGAACAACGGGGATGGCAAGTCACCAAAGCGCAGCCCACGGCGATGATGACAGGGAGAGGATGTCCACGTCTGTGAGATTCACACGAGCGTTAAAGGGGATGCACCAGATAATTTTCCAGTGGAGCCCTCTCCGGCGCTTAAGTCAGAACTCTCTCTTTTTCAGAGGACAACAAGGAATCAAAGTGTTATAATTCTAGAAAGCTTACCCCCTTTACCTGAGTGCCGAGGTGTCTTATACACCTGATGTCTTCCTCGCACGTGTCCCCACGTCCTCCTCCACGTTCCTTAATCATCGGCTACTTGATAGCTGTTCTCTTTTGGTAACGACTACTATGATTATTAAGGCCTTAATTATTGTGTGTTGCAAACAATAATTACCTAATGACTTTCCTGTTCTGGAAGAGGGGCGGGTTCTTGAAGTTTGGTTTTCTAATCCCTACATTGATCTTTGGGCTCCACTCTCTCAAGTCAGTTTCGGAGTCTTATCTCCTGAGCTGACCTCGGGGCCTTTTTCCGTTCTCCCGAGATAGTCTCAGAGGCCCGATTCCTGGTCTGACCTTGGAGGCTTTCTTCAGTTCTCTCGAGATAGTCTTAGGAACCCAATCCTTGGCCTGACCTAGGGCACTGGTTCGGTGGCCCCTGTTGCGTAGCTTCCCCATGCTACGTGTCCACCCCCGAGATGTTCATCCCTATCATGTCTATTTGGACTCGATTCCCCAAAGCACATAGAAATCATTAACCTGAAGCTCTTCGGTGGTTATTTCCCTGAGGATTACTCCCTGCAGAAGCTAGCAAGTAATCTGTAAAGGACCAAAGAAAGGGAACAAGAGAACAAAATTATCAAGTTTATAAACAAAGCATTATTCCAAAATCTCAATAAGCAAAGCTAGGAATGCCTTAATCAGTAAAACAAATTGTTGACGTCCAACCATCTATGTCAAAGACAAATTGAAAATAATCAAGTTAACTTGATGGAAAATGGAAATGCTTATAAGATTACTTATTCAAGTAAGCTGAGCAGGACATGAGTAATTACAGTTTTCAAGATGTTGATATTCAATCCAAGTGATTGAGTAAATAGGAGGCTCAAGCAACTGCCAACTTCTCCAGATGAGTAGGTTTATATTGATCTCCAACTTGCTTATGGAAGATGTGAGATAAATGTCAATGGTAATTGTAGACCGTTCGATAGTTCCTACTTTAAGAGTTCAAGACTTCAAGGGTTGCTATCTTGTTGATCAATATTGTTTAAATTTTGTTTTGATATTTGATTGATGCACTATTGTTGTATTGCAGTATGAATATTAAATGGCTAGAAGCCTTGAATACATGTACAACAACCCTCAAGATATATGACTATATGCAAAAGCCAAAAGATAAGTAATTAAGCATCATCTACAGAAAATCAAAAAACAAAAATAAAAGAAAAACTGCAGAGAAATCCTTGAACCATGACCTAACTGATCACTGACTTACTGTGCTGATGTATCAGCTTCACAACTTGGAACTATTTTATGCCAAAAGAACACGTTTAGAAATCAGAATTGTACAAATGTACAATTAATGCTAGGGAAAGTTATTTAGACAAGTCAAATCTTTCACAAAATAAATAATTACATGATAAAATTTATGATATCAAAATATAAAATAAAATAAGTTTTCAAGCTTCACAAAATAACTTTCACATTTCAAGCTCCACTTCTCCATCATTTTACTCCTTTTTTTATGAGTCCAACCTGAAACAAGGAATGAAATAAAAAAAAATTAAAATCTAAATGATTTTAAAAAACTTGTAATTAACAAATTTTAACGATTTAACTAACTTACTTTTTATTAGAATCATCAATCATTTGTTGAAGTAGTTTTTGATCCAACATCCTCATTTACGAATCAATTCATAATATTTTCAGTTAAATCATTCAACCACCTCAATAGTGTCTAAAAAAAATATTAGTTAAACAAATAATTTTAAAATGAAAATAAAAAGACAACCCACTTACCTTTTGTTGGTGCAGGAAGCACCATATCGAACCTGGTTTTGATATTGGCAAAGGATTCAAAGTTAAGTTTATTTGTGATCTAACAATGTTACTCAAGTGTGCAAGAAAAGTCCTAGCGAAGGGCTGCTAGGCACCTGGCGAAGGAATGCCAGGATACAAAGTCCTAGCGAAGGGCTGCTAGTCACCAAGTCCTAGCGAAGGGCTGCTAGGCAACTAGCGAAGGGCTGCTAGGCAACTAGCGAAGGGCTGCTAGTCATCAAAGACCTGGCGAAGGACTGCTGGGCACCTAGCGAAGGGCTGCTAGGATCCAAAGACCTAGCGAAGGACTGCTAGGTGCCAAGCGAAGGACAGCTTGGAACTAAAGCCCTAGCGAAGGAATGCTAGGCACCGGGCGAAGGGCAGCTCGGTATCCAAGACCTGACAAAGGACCGTCAGGCAAAAGTCCAACCAGAGGAACGGTTGGCATCAGGTAAACTCTCCCGAGAGGAGTAGGTGAGGACGCGTTCCCCGTCGAGGGAACAGTAGGCGTCGGTTCGACCTAGGACTCCATTTTGGAGACCAAAGTCAGAACCAAGACAGCTAAGGCTGTATAAACAAATATTCTATTGCTTTATTATGTTTTGGACTAACCTTGGATGCAGGACCAAAGGAAGGAGTGTCTGCAGCTCAGATAGCCTCAAAGGAGTGAGGTGGTAGCTGAGTAGGGCGACCGGAGTGTCCCGGGCGCCCCCAAGGGGCATACAAAACAAGTAAAGTCAAGCTGAGTTCGAATACAGGCTGGGCCGGGCTAGGCCGGGCGCACGCGTGCTCCCGGGCGCCCGCGCTGCTCCCGGGCGCCCGCTACGTCCCGGGCGCCCGCATCCGCACCCGCGTACCCAAAACTCTGCGAAGCCGAGAGGATAAACCTTTATTCGGGCGCCTCGAGCGCTCCGGGCGCCCCGAGCGCTCCGGGCGCCCCGAGCGCTCCGGGCGCCCCGGTCAAAGCGGATCCAGAGGATCAGACGCGACCGAGACTCTGGCGGATCGGAGGCCACGTGGGGGGGCGCCCCCCGACGTCCCGGGCGCCCCCAGGCCCTATTTAAAGGCCCCTCGACCAAGGCTTCAAAGAATCACTTCCATTCAACGCCTCAAAGCTCTTTTGCTCTCGCGACTTGCTCCGGAAACCTTCCAACACGAGCCGACAACGTCCTGCCGCTCCGAGAAATTCGATCTACTTCGGACGTCGGTAAAGAAGAGCGTATTTTGTTTACTGCACTTATTTCCTTTCAATCAAATTATTGTAAACTGTTTGCGCCTATATAGAATTGCCCAAAGTAAATGGTCAACGACCGTGGGCCTTGGAGTAGGAGTCGACACAGGCTCCGAACCAAGTAAAATCTCCCGTGTTTGCGTTGTATGTTTCTAACTTCCGCTGTGCAATTGCTCTTTACGTAAATCCGAAAATTTACCGATATTCACCCCCCCCTCTATCAGTTTTCTCGATCCAACAAGTGGTATCAGAGCGGGGTAGTTCAAACTTGGTGCAACCACCAGTTTGAAAGTTTTTCGGATTTACGAGATTTTTTATCTTATTTCTTTTCTGTTTTTTTAATTAACACCACTCGATCTTTATTTCAAATAAATAATATCTGTAGGTGTATTTAAAAAATTCTTACGCCTTTTTCAATTTTGAATTTTCATATTTTCACCATAAGTCTGATTTGATAAAACGAACAATTTTTAAAAATTTGTCATAAACTTTTTTTTATTATTATTATTTTAATATTTTTCTCGAAATTCGTGCTATTTTAATTCGAGCAAAATTTTTTAAAAAAATATTAAATTCATACTTTGTCATTATTAATCAGAATTGACAAAATCAATATTTTTCAAAAATTTGTCATAACTTATTTTTATTATTTTATTATTATTTCGCCTCAAAATTCGTGCAATATTTTTTGGCTATTTCTTCCTTCTCCCGCACTACTAATCCAAGATCAAGTCTTGGTACACTTTTGTTGTTTCTTTTTGTGTGCAAGAGGTTATTTTAAATGGCCAACCAAGAGTGGAACAGTGCTCGTCCACCGCTATTCTCCGGCGAGAACTTCAGCTTTTGGAGAAGACAAATGGAGTCCCTTCTGAAGGCCCACATGGACTTATGGCGGATCATCCAAACGGGATTCTCCTTTCCCGTGGAAGATGAGTTGTCAATCGAGTGGGACAAACTGGATGAACAAACCCTCAACCAAATCGAGATCGATGCAAGGGCAACTGCAATCCTACAATGTGGCCTCACCAAGGAGCAACTCAAACTAGTAGGTCCATTCAGATGTGCTAGAGAGATTTGGGAAAAATTGATCAACCTTCATCAAGAGATCTCAGATGAAGAAGAAGATCGGGTAAGTTATCTTGCACTTTCGGTCCAAGCACAGACAGTCGAGTCAGAATCTGAACCCGAACCCAAAGTTGAAATCGAACCAGAATCAGACGACGAAATGACTAAGATGGTAATTGATTTTAAATTCTTTCCAAAATTAGAATTAAATAATCAAATAGATACTGTAATGGTCGAGGAAGGTGTAAAGTTTATTGCAGGGAAAACTCCAAGAAAATTGTAAAATAGGCCTCAACCAGTACCTGAGTCCGACTCAGACTCAAAATCTGACGACGAAGAAGGGAATCATCGGAAGCAGATTCGAATGGCTCATGACCACTACAAAATGACGAAAAAACAGTCAAGCAAAAGAAAGATGGGTAACTTTAATTCATATGAAAATTCAATTCATAATATTGCTATTTTTGGTAATCCAGAATATTATTTCGATTATGATATGACGTAGATCATTTTTGTCTTGTTTGCTTTAATTGTATGTTCTTTTTTTTTTTTTATTTTCTGCTTAAAATTAGGATTGGTTAGTTTAAGGACTAACCTGATTAATTAAAACTTGAACAACCTAGTATTAGGACAAGGTTTGATGATAGTACGTTAGGGAAGCCTGACTAAGGAATCAAGTAGGGTAAGGAGTACCTTATTTGGTCTTTTTAGTCCGGTGGAACTAGCCGAAGCTACCTCTCCGAATCCTAAGCTAGTTAGACCAGAGCGTCTCAAACAATAATTTAAAAATGATCTTTCTTTAAAAGGCTTTGTCTAGGAAAGGGTTGTTGATCCAATAAGGCTACGGCCAAAGAAGGCCTCTGTGCCTCGCCAAGACCTGGAAGCCAATTATCGAAACTCACTTTTAAATTATTATTTGTTAAACTCAAATCTAACACAAGCTTCAATTAAATCATAGTGCTAACATAAAATCAAAGATAAAATTAATGCATCTCACAAAACAGTTAAGGATATCCTGTTTTGTCACTTAGAAATGGGTGAGATGCTTAGGACCTAAAAGTTGATTCCAACCCAACCAAATTCAAATTAATCAAACTCAATTAAATCTTAATTGATTCAATTAAATATAATTAAATCTTAATAATTTCAATTAAATCTTAATTAAATCTTAATTAAGTCAATTAAACTTAATTAAATCAATTAAACTCAATTAAATCTTAATTAAATCAATTAAACTCAATTAAATCTTAATTAAACTCAATTAAATCTTAATTAAATCAATTAAGCTTAATTAAATCAATTAAATTCAATTAAATCTTAATTAAGTCAATTAAATTCAATTAAATCTTAATTAAGTCAATTAAATTCAATTAGATATTAATTAAATTCAACTTAATTATTGTCAATAATTTATTTTCAAAATTAAAATATTGTCTCACACAACCCATAAGGTTAACATGCTTGACCACGTAGAACTAGGTGAGACATCTAGGACCTAAAAGCATAAATCAATATCCTTTCAAAAAAAAATAATATTTTCAAAAGTTATTCAAAATTATCTCTATTTTTTTAAATTAATTCAGTTTGCTGTACCCTATATTTTCATTTCTAACATTTTTTTAATATGAAATTTCATGTTAAATATCTTAATAGACTTGTTTTAAATATAATCTAGGGCTTGTTTTGTTTTAGTCATTGATTGGTCAAACTTGGTCAAAATAGTCAACCCTAGTCAACATAGTCAAACTTAATCAACACTGAAACCCCTTAAGGTACTTAGATAAAAGTCAGACTGTGTCGGATACAGGGGGAGTTTCTTTTAATACTTTTCGAAAAATTTAAATTTTTTTAAAAAACCTTATGTTCTAAATCTTATTATCATCTTGATAAGGTTTTCAAAAATTGATTCAAAAACCTTCGTATACTACTATCGGTTTGAAAAACTATCATCATTTCAAAATATTTTTCGAAAACTGTGTTATCACTTCAAACTATGTTTTCAAAAATGTATCTCCTTGAAAATTATCATACTTAGAAGGTTATTCAAAATTATTCTTTTGATTTTAATAAACCCTAAAGACACAGAGCAAGGTCCACTTCCTTATCTACAAGGACTCCTAGGATGTGTCAAATTTAGGGGGAGTTTGAGTCAAAAGAAGAATTTTTGAAATGTTTTTGGTAATTATTTGTGTTGAAATTGTTAGATAAATTCCTTTGATCTGAACTGAACCCTAAGAACTCAGAGGAAGAATACTTGTGGTCAACAAGCTTCCAAGGACTGCGTCAAATTTAGGGGGAGGTCAAATTAAAAGAGTTATCAAACATTTCTAAATAATATGTTTTCATACACTATATTTTCAAAATTGTGTCGAAAACATAAGTAATTTGTCTTACAAAATATTACTATTTTAAAAAAAATTTTGGCTTATAAAATTATTTTTGAAATACCTTAGAAAATAATACTTGATATTGAAAATTTTCGAGGACACTTAGGGAAATATCCTTGTAGTCAACAAGGTTTCCTAGGATTGTGTCATACTGGAAAAGAAACCTAGTCAAGTAAAATATTATATTGTTCAAAGTCGAATACGTTTCAAAAATACTCATATTTTTCAAAGTCTAATACTTTTCTAAAAGTACTTATGTGTTTCAAATCATAAATTATCTCAAAAGTACTTGAAAAATCCTTTCTAAATTTTTTTTCTTATAAAATATTTTTCAGAACTTCACAATACTCTTTAAAATGGATTTAATCTGGAAATTTAAGCTTTTTGCTGTGCTTTCGAGAATTATACTAAGTATTTTTATGTTTTCAAAACTCATAGGCTCTGATACACAAACTTTCTCCTTAAACTTTTTTAAAGAAACTTTATTGAAAACTTCGAGTTGCTCTTAACTAAGAATTTCCTTTGTGATACTCAGAAGTTTTTCAAAATATCTTTTTCAAAACTGAACTTAGAAATGGTCTAAAACAGAAGGAGAAGAATTTCACATTAAGGGGGAGAGAAAGGAAATTTTGTTTAATTTTCTTTAAAAGTGCTTCAAAAATTTCTAAGCATTCTAAGTATTTCAAAATATTGTTAAGTGCAGGTTTTTTAAGTAAAATTTTTCTTAGTAAAAAATATTTGTCTGAGCAAAATCTTTTTGAAAATTTTGGCAAATGTTTCTAAGCAAGGTTTTTCAAAAAAAAAAACTTGTCTAGAAATTTCTAAAAAAACTTGTCTAGAAAAACATGAAGCACTTAGAAAAACTCAAAAATCCCTACCTTGTTCACCCATGTTTGTTTTTGATATATGTCAAAGGGGGAGGAAAGGTCAAAGTTAAGTTTTATAAAACAATTATTCAGGGGGAGTATGAGTATGAGAAAATTTTTCCTATTCAAATTACATTGGTATTATACTATTCAGAATTGCTAAGTGTCATTGGTCTTAACTTTTTTGCTTAACTGTTGTAATTTTTACTTAACTTTGAATTGTGTTGCCATAAATCAAAAAGAGGGAGATTGTTGGTGCAGGAAGCACCATATCGAACCTGGTTTTGATATTGGCAAAGGATTCAAAGTTAAGTTTATTTGTGATCTAACAATGTTACTCAAGTGTGCAGGAAAAGTCCTAGCGAAGGGCTGCTAGGCACCTGGCGAAGGAATGCCAGGATACAAAATCCTAGCGAAGGGCTGCTAGGCAACTAGCGAAGGGCTGCTAGTCACCAAGTCCTAGCGAAGGGCTGCTAGGCAACTAGCGAAGGGCTGCTAGTCATCAAAGACCTGGCGAAGGGCTGCTGGGCACCTAGCGAAGGGCTGCTAGGATCCAAAGACCTAGCGAAGGACTGCTAGGCGCCAAGCGAAGGACAGCTTGGGACTAAAGCCCTAGCGAAGGAATGCTAGGCACCGGGCGAAGGGCAGCTCGGTATCCAAGACCTGACAAAGGACCGTCAGGCAAAAGTCCAACCAGAGGAACGGTTGGCATCAGGTAAACTCTCCCGAGAGGAGTAGGTGAGGACGCGTTCCCCGTCGAGGGAACAGTAGGCGTCGGTTCGACCTAGGACTCCATTTTGGAGACCAAAGTCAGAACCAAGACAGCTAAGGCTGTATAAACAAATATTCTATTGCTTTATTGTGTTTTAGACTAACCCTGGATGCAGGACCAAAGGAAGGAGTGTCTGCAGCTCAGATAGCCTCAAAGGAGTGAGGTGGTAGCTGAGTAGGGCGACCGGAGTGTCTCGGGCACCCCCAAGGGGCATACAAAACAAGTAAAGTCAAGCTGAGTTCGAATACAGGCTGGGCCGGGCTGACCCGGGCGCCCGCGTGCTCCTGGGCACCCGCGTGCTCCCGGGCGCCCCCATGCGCACCCGAGAACCCGAACTCCTGCGAAGCCGAGAAGATAAACCTTTATCCGGGCGCCCCGAGCGCTCCGGGCGCCCCGGTCAAAGCGGATCCAGAGGATCAGACGCGACCGAGACTCTGGCGGATCGGAGGCCACGTGGGGGGCGCCCCCGACGTCCCAGGCACCCCCAGGCCCTATTTAAAGGCCCCTCGACCAAGGCTTCAAAGAATCACTTCCATTCAACGCCTCAAAGCTCTTCTGCTCTTGCGACTTGCTCCGGAAACCTTCCAACACGAGCCGACGACGTCCTGCTGCTCCGAGAAATTCGATCTACTTCGGACGTCGGTAAAGAAGAGCGCGTTTTGTTTACTGCACTTATTTCCTTTCAATCAAATTATTGTAAACTGTTTGCGCCTATATAGAATTGCCCAAAGTAAACGGTCAACGACCGTGGGCCTTGGAGTAGGAGTCGACACAGGCTCCGAACCAAGTAAAATCTCCCGTGTTTGCGTTGTATGTTTCTAACTTCCACTGTGCAATTGCTCTTTACGTAAATCCAAAAATTTACCGATATTCACCCCCCCTCTATCGGTTTTCTCGATCCAACACCTTTGTCTCCAATTAACCAATCTCTACAATAAATTAATGCCTCAACAACATCAGGCTTCATTGCACTACGATATTGGTCAAGTATCCTACCACCAATGCTAAAAGTCGATTCAAAAGCAACTATAGAAATCAGAACACTCAAGATATCTCTGGCCATTTGGGTAAGGTCAGGATACTTAAATTGGTGAGCTTTCCAGAACCTGAGAACATCCAATTTAGTTATTCAGTCAATTGTTGATTCTTCCAAATAGAGTTCTAAATGGCTCTTTTGAGCTCTACCAATGAATTCTAAACATTGAAAGGTGTCAAATTCCTATATCATAAATGAAATGTATTGGTAACAAAAAGTAAAAATAATGAGAAAAAACAAACATTATCAGCAATACCTTCAAAACATCCATGCATCCACTGCCTAAATTTAGAGCAAGATAAGCATTATCATGAATGCCACTATGAGAACTTGAAGATGCGCTACTAGTACTTAGCTTGGCAGTCAAACCCATATGCATATATTCCTCAAACAAAGAAAGTAATTTAGATCTTACAAGACTTAATTCATTGCTACCATGTCCATATAACTTATTGTAACAAAACTCAACAAACTGCATCTTGAACCTCAAATCAATTATCACAGCAATGGCAAACAAAATGTTATAATCCTTCCAATACTTATCAAATTTTGAAATATCAGATTGGCCATTGATCTCATGAAATCATCAGAGCTTTGCAAGGCTTGACTTATTGCCAACTGAACCGTAAAGACGCGAGGAAAGTAAAGATAGACAATAGGATATTTCACTTCAGAAAACAAAGTTATTGTCTCATAGAAAACCTCAAGGAATTTGTATATTTTTTCAACTTGTCCCCACTCATCAACCGATGGAGAATATGTGAAATTAGTATCAGCCAATCTCAAATGATTAAAAGCATGTTGATAATACATGACACTAGAAAACATCAAATATGTAGAATTCCATCTACCAGGAACATCTTGCCTTAGGGATTTCTTTGAATCAAGTGAAGTTTGGGTAACAGATTTTATAAACTTTTGCTTTCTCACTTGACTACCTTTTACATACTTTACATATTCATGAATCTTATCAACAGATCTATCAATTCTTTTCAAACCTTCTTGCACAATTAAATTGAGAATGTGTGCATAACAATTAACATGCAAAAACTCGCCACTTCTTACTAATAAACAATTTAAACCAAGTTGATCCTTTAAAAGACCAATAAATACATCATTTGCAGTAATATTGTCTAATGTAATTGTGAAAATCTTTCTCTAAATTCCCCAAACATTGAATAAACTATTAATTTTATCACATAATGCAATACTAGAGTGAGGTGGAGGCAAGTAAGAGAACTTGATAATCCTTTTTTGTAAAACCCAATTAGAATCAATGAAATGTGCTGTTAAGTATATATAACCATCAGTGGCAATTGAAGTCCACAAATCAGAAGTGAAACAAATTTTTCCAGGGTATAAACACATTTCTTTAGCTAGTTTATTGCATTCATTTTTATGCATCTTTAGAATATCAGTCCTTGCGTGTTTCTAGTGACATCTTTAGAAGTGAAATGTGATGTTAAGTATATTGCCTTGTTCTAACAAAGCTTGAGCAATATCACTACTGTTTTGTCTAGGACACTGATTAAGGATATGACATCGGAGATTACCTGTACCCATGCTACTATCTGCTTTGTATGTAATCCGACAAGATTTACATTTGCAACGCAAATCTTCTCCCTCTATTTTAGGAAGCATTTCAAAATATTGCCACCACTTTGATTTCAAAAGTTTATTTCGTTTGCCACTTCTAGTGTTAGAGGCCTTGCCTTGTGAACACATTTCTTCATCTACATCTAAATCCCTTGTAGTTGTGGATATAGCTGGTGCACCCCCTCCCTCCAATCTCTCCTCTTCACTACCAAGATCAAAAGGTTGCGAACTCATTTTGTCGATGAGACGATGACGATGTTGGGGAAATCAGGAACACTGGAAAAGAAAGAATCGTAGAAGAGAAGATGGATCTCGACGCAAAGTGCCCTACTACTTATTAACTTTGCCATAAAATTTTAAATGTAAAAATCAATGAATTAATATTTAATAAGAAGCAATAAATGATTCGGCTGGTGGGTTCAGCAAAAAAAGTCAACAAAAGCGGCTCGACCTAGGAAGGAGGAAGCAATACCAATGTCCAATATGGATTATGGATAACCCTGCGGCCCTATCATAGTGCCACTTTAAAAACAAAATGGGTGGGTTCGGGTTGATAGGTGACTTGATTTTTAATTCGGGTTCACTCGGGTCAACCTGAACCCAACCCAACCCCAAAAAAAAATTCGGGTCAGATTTCAAGTCCAACCCAATTGACCCTAATCCTAAAACCCCCAACCCTAACCCAATATTTTTGTGTCTACTCGGGTTGGGTTATTGGGTCATGTTCATGTTTGACACCCCTACTTCCAGGTGAGGCGATAGAATTCCCGGTCAAAACACCGAAGGCGCCTCAGAAACAAACTAAGGCACCTCACTTAGAAAGTAAGCTGTCTCAAGACCAAACTGAGATGCCTCACTTAATAATTGAAGCGCCTCAGTTCATGAAACCCTTATATGCAAACAAAATCCCTATTTTTCCGTCGAACGCTATTTTTTTCATCTTCAGCCGACGAAGGCGCCTTCCACGCCTAAGCCCTCTCAAATCTCAACCCTACCATTCACAAAATGCTTCATAGGTATACTCTACACCTATGCTATTTTTATTCCTGAGTTTTTTTTCTATTTTTGATCATTATTTCCATTATTATGAAATTGTGATTGTTTAGGAAAAAGGGGATATTAAATCCACCTACTACTGGTATAGGGGATGCACCCTTCATCGATGATCGATTCCCTACTGAGTACCTTAGGCTTAGGCATCTAATGCATACATTTGTATCTTTAAAGACTAGATGCCTGAATCACTCTTATTTTAATAACTATTGTCTAAAGCTTATTGAAATCTTTGAGTATTATCAACTGAATTAGCTACTTTATTGTAATCAATCATATAACCAAACCCTATGTTCCCAGTTCTATGATAACCTAGTTAGGGTTAATGACTTAACATATCCACTAGAGTGGCTGAAAGAAATTTGATGTTCTCTCCTACTATCTTGATTTACTGTTTAGGACTTAAACCCTCTACATGTTCGTTCCTCTGCTACCCTAGTAGGGAGTTGTCATTTGGTGAACCCTACTCATACATCACATTGGATACTATCCATATGTACTGCTTTGGGGTTGAGAGGACTCCTACTGTGACTGATTTTAGATCACTATCCCTTAGAGTATAGGACTACGTTTTATATAGAGTGCTTACCACTTGCATTTTGTTTGTCACTTCCCGGGATGTACCTACAATACAACCTTCTTACTCATTCTTTCTCTATGTCTTACATCAACGATTAGATATCGAAATTGCCTCCCAGATGTTCCATAACATTATCCTTGCATCAGACACTATCACCACAAAGAGGGTGCACATGCCCTACTGCCATTTATAGGCATAGATATCACCTAGGACCCACTTAGTGTTGGAAACGGATGGCTAGAGAGGGGGGGGGGTGAATATAGCCAATCTCTTTTATCTTTGGCACTTAACAAGTTATCTGCACTCAACTTATTAGTAGCACAGCGGAAGAAGCAAAACGAAACGAAGCAGTGCAGTTAACTAAAACAGAAATGAAAACAACCAAAGACAGCTATCAAGATCGCTAACAAGAGGGTTTCAAGGTTCGGGGATAACTTGTCCCTACTCCTTGGCGTGCCCTTAAGGTGGGCGATCCCTTGATCGTCGGCAGATCAAGCCCCAGAGTTCACCGGATATAACGCAACCTCCTTCTCGGTGGAGAAACCTCTCCACAGCGTTTCAAACAAGAATATAGAGTTAAGCTTAATGAAACACAGAGAATACTCTTACTCAGCACCTAGCAAGGACAAGAGCACAGCGAGCTTATCCCGAGCTCCACCCAGCGACGATCTCACGCAAGGACTCCCTCCTTCGTGTCTTCTCATTGTTGGACTCCAAACTCCTTGTTCTTTCCTCCTAGCACTTACGTAAGAGTTGGTTGCTTCACAAAATCAGTAGCTTGCTCAAAGTGATGAAGCTTCAAGAACACATCAAGCGTATTGTGGAGAACTCAAGGCGCAGCAGCAAGACAATATTCGAAAACTCAAAACTCTGAAAAAACTCTGCTTCCACGAAGCCAGCTTCCGCGCTTTTGATTCTCCACACAGCACCAGGTGACAACATCCTCCGTAGCCTCCAGCTACCACGCTGCCAACGCCAGCTACCACTGAGCCCTCTCTGGTCTTCCTGAGATCCCCTCAGCCAAGCCCCAGTCCCGGCTCCAGTCTGCAGCTCGGCCGTTGCAACCTGAAACGGAGAATCGGACAAACCTGCTCCAAGGAAAGCCTCCTTTGACCTCTCCTTGAGTGTTTGAATCCTCCCCTGTCACCTGCAGCTTAATCAGACTGTTAGAGCAGCAAATCATACAGTAAATAAAATATCAGAAGCAAACGGCAGCGAATCGGATATGATCAGACGCTCTGACCGCGTCTGACAATGCAATTTGAATTAAAGTGATCGGTCACCGGACCGATCCAGGGCTTGTGGGTCGGTTACCAGACCGATCTACTGCTTCGCTGGGATTCCCAGCTCTCGCGGCTATACACGCCTGATCGGTCACCAGACCGATCAGAGTGAAGCCTGATCGGTCACTCAGACCGATCAGGACAGATGAACAGGGAATTATTAATCAGATCTTAAGTCCCATTCTGAGTCCCTGATCGATCACCGGACCATTCAGGACTTGATCAGCAAGGGAACTCACTCACTTCCCGCTCCCTGATCGGTCACCGGACCGACCAAAAGCAAAGCAGCGAGGAAGCAGCCTGCTCCCTGATCAGTCACCGGTCCGATCAGGAGCCACACAGTAGGTTCCCAACCTCACTGTGCGCTCCCTGATCGGTCACCAGTCTGATCAGACATCGCTAGATCGGTCACCAGACCGATCTACGAAGGTGCAGCGTGCCAATGTCCCTGATCGGTCACCAGACCGATCCAGGGACTCAACCCTAGCCCTCCAAGCTAGTGTTTCATCCACCTTAGCCCTCCAAGCTAAGGATTTTTCCATCTAACTCTCCAAGTTGGGAATTTGCACCTAACCCTCCAAGTTAGGACTTTTCACCTAGCCCTCCAAGCTAGGACTTTTCACCTAGCCCTCCAAGCTAGGACTTTTCACCCAATCCTTCCGAGTTAGAACTTCATCCAACCTAGCCCTCCAAGCTAGGCACCTGACCCTCCAAGCCAGGACTTTTTCACCTAATTCTCCAGGATGGGAATTTACACCTAACCCTCCAAGTTAGGACTTTTCACCTAGCCCTCCAAGCTAGGACTTTTCACCCAACCCTTCCGAATTAGGACTTTTCCAACACCTAGCCCTCCAAGCTAGGACTTTTCAACACCTAACCCTCCAGGTTAGGATTTCTCAACACCTAGCCTCCCAGACTAGGATTTTTCAATACCTAACCCTCCAGGTTAGGATTTTCATACCATGCCTGATCCCCGACCAGGACTTAATCATAATAATCATAATCAACCTAAACTAAAATCGATGTCAACACGAAAACAATAATCAGGGTCAGACTGCATCAACAATCTCCCCCTTTTTGTTGTTTGACAATCCGATTTTAAGTTTAGGGATTCTCAATCAATTGCTCAACTTTAGAATCATAGGGGAATCCAGATCCTCCCCCTACAACATGATCATCCTAAACTTAACCAGTCCACACTCTCCCCCTTTGTCGAACACGAAAAGGGTCTAGACGGGCTCTTAAGTTTTAACCATACTCCCCCTCAACCCTAGGGGTATCTCAAATCAACAAGGATAGGAATGATTTTTGGATAACCATATGACCACATGTGAAAAATATAGAGCAAGGTATAACAATCACATGCATCATACGAACATGAAGTAACAACTCACAAAGCAAGCCAGAACAGTCATATATATCAAGTAGACATGGCATTATAAGCATGAACATGGCAATGTGGCAAACATGCAGATTATAGTCATATAAACAACATGGCATCAACAATAGGCATACTAAGAGTAGATAAGCATGTGAGACAATGTAAGACACGTCAAAGCATACAACATCCAAAACAAGTAGCAAGATACGTGTGACACAAGACCACAATAGTCAAGTCAAGGGGCACACACAGCCCAACAGTCAAACAAGGCAAGAGATCAACAATCGTCAGCGGCATCATCGTCGGAATCATTGATATATATGATATCCCCGGGTGAAGGGCCACTGGGGGACGCACCATCAGGAAATGTGTGATGATACCACTCTTCATACCATCTGTCCTGGAATGAGTGCATCTCAGAGACATCAGAGGCTAAAGCATCGAGACGGCGATCGAAAGACTGAAACTCTGAGCGGACCTCCTGTCGCCAGAGCTCGGAGATGTGCAACTCGTGCTCGATCATCCGCTCTATCTCCGCAATCTGCCAGTGTAAATCCGGGGCCCACTCATCGTAGTCGGCAGTAGCAGCTGGCGGTTCCTGGTCATGAGCGGCTCTCTGTAGCTCTCTCTCACGTCTGCGATCCTTCCACCGTAGCCCCTGGGTCCCGAGAACAATGCCGGACTGAGCAAGCATGCGGCGGTCCAGACGGCAGTCCTGTCGAATCATGGGCACAATGCGGCCCTGTGAAACATCGATGCCAACCGATTCCAGCCAGGCGGTGATGATATGGCCAAATGGCATATAGACTGACTGGGAGGACGGCATACAGTGGACGATGATAGAGAAATAGACCGAAGCCACTGGGTCAAAGTCCAACTGCTGATGCATCCCGTAGAGCATCAAGCAGTGATAGTGGCGAATCTCATCAAGGTGTTTCGAAGTAGTTGGAAGGAGACAATTGGTGATGATTTTAAACAACACATAGTCAATAGGGGAAAGGCGAAGAGCAGGAAATGTGGGAAAGTCACGGGTGCGCTCACCGGAATCCCCTGGCCTAGGATGACCCATAAAGTACTCGTGGATGGAATCAGGAGTCACTCCATCGAAAGGAACCGGAAGGGGACTAGGAGGATAGGGGTAGAGAAAGAAATCATTTTCTGACCGGCGACAGCCGAGAAAATACGTGAAAATAGATCGATCAAAATCAAGATCAATACCGGCAACACGGGTCCTCCACCCCGCGCCCTCTCCACTCACCATGTTGTTATAGAATTCAGAGACCAAGTCAAGGTTGATTGGCCTTTCAAGATAAAGAATGGATTGGAGATTATAATGTGTGATAATGTGTCGGATGGTTGGGCAATGTTCATAGATGAAGGAATGGTCTATAGTTCGACATGGCATCAATTTGAAATTGTGCCACTGGAATTTGAGAGCAAGACCAACACTCTGAAATCGAGTATGTTGAGGTGGTGGAGGCCTTGGAGGAGGTGTAGAGGAAGATGGGGTTTTCCCCTTGGAGCTGCCCTCTGCAGCCTCTTTGCCCTTAGAAGACTTTTTATAGATTGGAATCAAGAAGTGATCATGTAAGATAACACCCAATCAGAGATAGAAAATGAGATGAACGATAGATTTGTTCATGTGATCAAGTATGGAAAGAAGGTTCACGGCAAGTGCAATAGGGTCACGGTACAACAGCAAAAACAAGAGCCAAAACATGGTTAGCTTCACAATATAATATAGGAAATGATTTGGAAAGAAAGCTAAACCACAAAGACTCACTTTGGCGCCATTGATGAGGTTTTTGAAGGTTGGACGGGAAAAAGCCTGCGCAGGAGAAGCCTCGGCGCAAGACAAAAGCTCAGAGGACTCGGAGCAAATAGAGAACTTGCAGAGAATAGGGAGATGCCCGCAGAACCTTTCGGAAGAACTGGCACGCACGAGAATGAGGAAGACGCACGAACACTCTCGCTCGGGAAGAAGAGACGCAAGTGGAAGGTTTTTCGGCGCTAGGGTTCGGAAGTGAAGGGTTTTGGGAGGAGTTAATTGGTTGGTGGATCGGTCCACCAACCAAATTTTAATGCACCTAAACGGATCACCGTTCGATCTGATCGCGCCCAGACCGATCATGCTACAGCCTGATCGGACTGACCCGGGCCTGATCGGTCGGGTGACCGATCAGGCGCGCTCCTGATCGTTCGGTTGATCGATCAGGGAGAGATCAGTAGGCTCGGTCGGCTTACTTTGACCCCCTGATCGGTCCGTGGACCGGTCTCAACAGGGTGCCAGATCGGTCCGGGGACTGATCCAGCTAGCTCAGTACACTTGGTCAAAATTACGGAAAGTCACTGCTAGCCCTCTGATCGGTCTGTGGACCGACCAACGCAAAAGGAAGCCAGATCGGTCCGGGGACCGATCAGCCATATGCCTGATCGGTCTGGTGACCGATCAGGGTTCCTGATACGATCTGAATTGACCTGAAATATTCAGTTTCAGAATTTCTGAATCTCCCCAAGAAGATCTGATGAAGTTTATCGAGCTTGGACATGATCTCATAACTAAAATTGATCCCTGAACGAGGATCAAAGGTCCTTATGAGTTCAACAATCACTTTGACCCATCCAAATGGAGTCAAACTCAATCAACAATCAATCAAGCAAATTCAATCAAGTTTTGGTTCCAAATCCAAGTTTCCAATCAAGTTGCCTTGATTGGAATGTCCAAGTATGATCATGGAGCCAAATACACATATGTTATGCATTGGTTTTCCCCATACTTGGTCACCACCGTGATCATTATCTCGTCAACTTAACTTCTCAAGGGATGCATTGACATTTTGAGAAATTGAGTTGATCTTAACATCTCACCCCATTTCTAGCAAACAAAAATATTTTGGTAAACCTTATAGTTTGTGTGAGATGTCCCCAAAGTTACCCAAATTGTTTCCCAACAATTTCGAAATAATCATGAAGGGTTTGAAAGCAATTTGAAAATCATGAAGCGCGACACATTCCCAACTCCCGTCTTAGGAAACTAAATTCATTTTCGGGAAGTGGTTTAGTGAAAATGTCGGCTAGGTTCGATTTGGACTCTACATGAGAGAGTACAATATCTCCCCTAGCTACATGATCCCTAATGAAGTGGTGACGCACCTCAATATGTTTGGTCCTAGAATGATGGACTGGATTCTTGGTTAAGTTAATTGTGCTTATGTTATCACATAACACTTGCACACCCTTGTAACTCAATTCATAGTCCTCTAAAGTATGTATCATCCACAACAATTGTGATACGCTCTCTCCCATGGCGATATATTCTGCCTCGGTCGTGGAGAGAGCAACACAATGTTGTTTCCGACTTGACCATCTTACTAAGGACGAACCTAAGAATTGGCAACCCCCACTTGTGCTTTTCCGGTCCAACTTACATCCAGCGTAGTCGGAATCCGTATAGCCAATTAGATCAAATGATTCGGTATGGGGGTACCATAGACCGACTCCAATTGTGCCTTTGAGATATCTCAAAATTCGCTTAACAGCGATTAGGTGAGATTCCTTGGCACAAACTTGATACCTAGCGCACATACCCACAGCGAATAGTATATCAGGTCGACTAGCTGTGAGGTATAGCAAACTACCAATCATGCTTTGATATTGAGTTAAATCAACGGGTTTACCACTCTCGTCATTGTCTAATCTTGTGTTTGTGGCCATGGGAGTGGTTACCTTTTTTGAATCACTCATATTGAATTTTCGAAGCATTTCTTGTGTATACTTTGATTGGTGCACATGGATACCATCTCGGGTTTGCTTGATTTCAAGTCCAAGGAAGAAAGTCAACTCTCCCACTAGACTCATCTCAAATTCATTTTCCATGTGTCCAATAAACTCATTCAAATAGCCCTTATTGTTAGAGCCACAAATTATGTCATCGACATATACTTGGGCTACAAAAATATTGTCACCATCTCTTCGTAGAAATAGTGTAGGGTCTATTTGGCCTCTAACGAAGCCCTTCTCAATTAGGAATGTCGACAACCGCTCATACCAAGCTCGGGGTGCTTGTTTAAGGCCATAAAGTGCCTTTTTGAGCTTGAACACGTGGTTTGGGAATTCGGTACTCTCAAACCCCGGAGGTTGTTCGACATAGACTTCTTCTTTAATCAGACCATTTAGAAAGGCCGATTTGACGTCCATTTGATATAATTTGAAACCATGATGTGCTGCAAATGCTAGCATCAATCGGATGGACTCTAATCGTGCCACAGGAGCATAGGTCTCATCATAATCAAGGCCTTCAACTTGACTGTAGCCCTTGGCTACCAAGCGTGCCTTATTTATAATGATTTATCCCTTATGGTTCAATTTGTTCTTGAAGACCCATTTGGTTCCAATAATGGAGGTCTTCTTGGGTCTAGGGACTAAGTCCCAAACTTGACTTCTCTCAAATTGACCTAGTTCATCTTCCATTGCAATGATCCAATCAGGATCATTTAATGCTTCATCAATTTTCCTAGGTTCAATTTCGGAAATTAGGGCAACTTCATTAGCCTCATTCCGGAAGAATGATCTAGTTCTAACCCCCTGATGGATGTCTCCAACAATCTGGTCTTGGGGATGACTAGAGGCTAATCTAGTTTGCCTAGGAGTTGGTGGTGCTTCTTGAGCGGGTTCACCGGACACAAGTTCAGCCTCAGGATCCGACTGATCAATGGGTTGTCTATGTTCACCGTCATCAGACTCATCACCATCAACAACACTCGGAGTTTCATTCAAACTTAGTCTCCTAAGTTTGAGTTGAACTCCTTCTACATTTTCTGATTGGTCACTTGATTTTGGAACTTCTTCAAAGATCACATCAGAAGACTCTTCAACTAATCTAGACTTCTTGTTGTAGACTCGATAGACTTTGCTAAGGAGGGAGTACCCGACTAGTATCCCTTAATTAGCCTTTGCCGTGAACTTTCCAAGGTGGTGTTGGTGCAGGAAGCACCATATCGAACCTGGTTTTGATATTGGCAAAGGATTCAAAGTTAAGTTTATTTGTGATCTAACATTGTTACTCGAGTGTGCAGGAAAAGTCCTAGCGAAGGGCTGCTAGGCACCTGGCGAAGGGCTGCCAGGAAACAAAGTCCTAGCGAAGGGCTGCCAGGAAACAAAGTCCTAGCGAAGGGCTGCTAGGCAACTAGCGAAGGGCTGCTAGTCACCAAGTCCTAGCGAAGGGCTGCTAGGCAACTAGCGAAGGGCTGCTAGTCACCAAGTCCTAGCGAAGGGCTTCTAGGCAACTAGCGAAGGGCTGCTAGTCACCAAGTCCTAGCAAAGGGCTGCTAGGCAACTAGCGAAGGGCTGCTAGTCACCAAGTCCTAGCGAAGGGCTGCTAGGCAACTAGCGAAGGACTGCTAGGCAACTGGCGAAGGACTGCCAGCATCCAAGACCTGACGAAGGACCGTCAGGCAAAAGTCCAACTAAAGGAGCAGTTGGCATCAGGTAAATTCTCCCGAGAGGAGTAGGTGAGGACGCGTTCCCCGTCGAGGGAACAGTAGGCGTCGGTTCGACCTAGGACTCCATTTTGGAGACCAAAGTCAGAACCAAGACAGCTAAGGCTGTATAATCTAATACTTTATTGTTTTATTGTGTTTTGGACTAACCCTGGATGCAGGACCGAAGGAACGTGTGTCTGCAGCTCAGAAAGCCTCAAAGGAATGAGGGAACAGCTGACCAGGGCGCCCGGAGTGTCCCGGGCGCCCCCAAGGTAAACACAAAACACAAGACAGCAAGATGGGCTTCGACAGTTCAAATCCCGGGCGCCCCCGTGCTCCCGGGCGCCCGCGCTGCTCCCGGGCGCCCCCAGCGTCCCGGGCGCCCCCATGCGCATGCATCGAACCAAAAGCCCTCGAAGCCAAGCGGATAGAGTTTGACCCGGTCAATCCGGGCGCCCCGAGCGCTCCGGGCGCCCCGGTCAAAGCGGATCCAGAGGATCAGACGCGACCGAGACTTTGGCGGATCAAAGGCCACGTGGGGGGCGCCCCCGACGTCCCGGGCGCCCCCAGGCCCTATATAAAGGGCCCTCGACCCCAGGCTTCGACAAGAATTTCTCTCGACGCTTCTACGCTCTTCTGCTCACACGTTGCGCCCTGGCATCCTTCCAACTCGAGCCGACGACGTCCCGCTGCTCCGAAAAAGTTGAACCACCTCGGACGTCGGTAAAAGAGCTATTTAAAAGTTTACTGTACTTAATTCTGTAATCCTTTGTAAACTATTTTGCGCCTAATATAGAATTGCCCAAAGTAAACGGTCAACGACCGTGGGCCTTGGAGTAGGAGTCGACCCAGGCTCTGAACCAAGTAAAAACGACTGCGTCTCTGTGTTGTTTTTCTTTTTATTTCCGCTGTGCACTTGCTCTTAATTTTCCGAAAAACGAATACCGATATTCACCCCCCCTCTATCGGTTCTATCGATCCAACAGGTAGTCCTTAGTGTTTAGGATAAACACCTTACAACCAAACACCCTAAGATGTTTAACCGTAGGTGGTTTCCCAAACCAAAGTTCATGGGGAGTCTTTCCTAGAAACCTATGAATGAGGACTCTGTTTTGCACATAGCAAGCTGTATTTACAGCTTCAGCCCATAAGTAACTCGGGAGTGAGTACTCATTGAGCATGCTTCGTGCAACCTCTTGAAGTACACGGTTCTTCCTCTCAACAACACCATTTTGTTGTGGTGTTCTAGGAGTAGAGAACTCATGTCTATAACCTCTATCTTGACAGAATTCTAAAAACCTTTGGTTTTGAAATTCACCTCCATGATCACTTCTAATTGTCTTAATGGTTGCTGATTTTTCATTTTCAACCCTTCTACAAAAGGAAATGAAAACATCTAAGGTTTGGTCCTTATATTTTAAAAAGTAAGTCCATGTATATCTAGTGAAATCATCAATGATCACGAAGCAATATCTACTTTCATTCAATGATATGATGGTACTACAATCAAATAAATCCATGTGAAGTAAATTTAATGCATTGGAAGTACTTACAACGCTTTTACCTTTATGTGCAGATTTTGTTTGCTTACCCATCATGCATCACAAAGTTTATCTTTCTCATACTTGATGCTTGGTAAGCCACAGACTAATCCCTTGTTGGCCAACTTCCGGATGTTCTTCATGTTCACATGAGCTAGCCTCCGGTGCCAAAGGGTGGACTCTTCTTCTTTTGACATGAAACACTTAGCAGAAACATTAGTAACACTTTTAAATGAAACTTGATAAATATTGTCTACTCTTGTTCCTACTAGTACTGTGTCCAAGGTGTCATTGTGTCTAACTAGACATTGACTTGGTTGGAAGTCAATTGTGTAACCCGTGTCACACAATTGACTCACACTTAGGAGATTAAATTTTATCCCCTTGACTAGAAGGACATTTGAAATTCTAAGACATTCGGATATTTGAATGTCTCCTATTCCTATGACCTTAAGACTACCATTGTTACCAAATGATACATTACCTCTACTTTTCTTGTGAAGTGTGGTAAACAATGATCTATCCCCGGTCATGTGTTTGGAGCATCCACTATCAACGAACCAAGTTGATAGATGCTCCCCCTCAATCATAACCTACACAATTCGAAAAATAGAAGTTTTAGGTACCCAAACCTTGAGACCTAAAGCATCAACTAAACATGACTTAGGCACCCATGCCTTGACAACTTTCTTTTGAGTTTTGGGTGTCCTAGATTGTCTCATATCAGTCCTAGACATGAGAGACACAAATGAGGGTTCCTTAGGGCGGTAACCAATACTGGCCCTATTGTAGACTGCCCTTTGGGCATTTAGGATCATATTTAGGGTCTTAGAGCTAGTTGAGAACTTCTCAAGAATATTCTTGAGCTTCTCAACCTCACTCTTCAATGATTGGTTTTCCTCTACTAACAAGTTATCATGCGAATAATTGACTTCCTCAACCTTAGAGGATTTCAAATTTACAATCTCATGTTTCAAAGATTTAATTTCATCTTCTAGCAATTCGACATGCAAATCATCAATGTTATCATCTCTAGATGCCTTCAATTGATCAATTTCTAATTGCAATGCTTTAACTTTATTTTTGGACTTTTTAAGCATACTAGTTAGACATGCAATTGCTCTATAACACTTTTCAAGCTCGGGAGAAGTTACCTCTTCATCATCCGAAGATGATGAAGCCGCGTTTGAGGAGCTTGAAGATTCACCACTGCTCTCCTCTCCAAGAGCCATAAGTGCCACATGCCTTGTACTCTTCTCCTCCTTCTCTTCATCGGATGAGCTAGAGGATGACTCATCCCAAGTGGCCTTCAAAGCCTTCTTCTTCTTCTTGGATTTTTCTTCTTTCCTCTTGGATTTCTCTTCCTTCTTCTTAAGCTTTGGACATTCATTCTTGAAATGCCCTTTCCTACCACACTCAAAATAAGAGGCATTAGTCTTATCAAGTTTGGATTCACTAGTGTTACCTCTACCCTTGAAACGTCGATCCCTTCTCATCATCCTTCGCACGAAGTTCGCCATTTCGGATGAAGAGGAGTCACTGCCATCTTCTTCGGAATAGGACTCGGATTCGGAAGAGGATGAAGATGAAAAGACTTCCTTCTCCTTCTTCTTCTCCTTCTTCTTCTTGTTGGTTCGGTCCCTTGCAACTAAGGCAATCCCCTTCTCCTTGGGGCCTTTGTTAGCCATTTCATGCAATTCCATCTCACAAAACAAATCATCTAACTTTATAATAGATAAATCCTTGGATACTTTGTAGGCATCCACCATGGATGACCACAAAGCATTCCTTGGAAATGCTTTCAAAACATACCTCACAAGGTCGCAATTCTCGACCTTTTCATCAATTGAATGAAGTCCATTGAGGACTTCCTTGAATCGGCTATGGAGCTCACTTACCGACTCATTCTCATTCATGGAGAGATTTTGAAGTTGATTGAGGAACAAGTCCCTCTTGGCAATTCTAGAGTCTCGGGTGCCTTCATGGAGCTCAATGAGTTTGTTCCACAAGTCCTTTGCACTTGTGAAAGGACCAACCTTGATGAGTTGGTCTTTGTTCATGCCACATTGTAGAGTGACAACCGCCTTTGCGTCGGCTTCACTCTTCCGAGTTTGTTCAGCAGTCCACCTCCACGACTCAAGCTCTTTGCCTTCGTCATCCTTAGGAGGGGTGAATCCCTCCTTCACCGCGAACCAAGTATGGATGTCCATCTTTAAATAGTATTCCATCTTTGATCTCCAATACTGGAAATCGGAGCCATCAAAGAATGGAGGTCGGGTGGTGGAGAAGCCTTCTCTCAAAGCCATCTGATTGATAACTCTCGGATGTTAAGCCGTAAACAGAGCCTCAAGCTCTGATATCACTTGTTGGAAATGGATGGCTAGAGAGGGGGGGGGGGTGAATATAGCCAATCTCTTTTATCTTTGGCACTTAACAAGTTATCTGCACTCAACTTATCAGTAGCACAGCGGAAGAAGCAAAACGAAATGAAGCAGTGCAGTTAACTAAAACAGAAATGAAAACAACCAAAGACAGCTATCAAGATCGCTAACAAGAGGGTTTATAAGGTTCGGGGATAACTTGCCCCTACTCCTTGGCGTGCCCTTAAGGTGGGCGATCCCTTGATCGTCGGCAGATCAAGCCCCGGAGTTCACCGGATATAATGCAACCTCCTTCTTGGTGGAGAAACCTCTCCACAGCGTTTCAAACAAGAATATAGAGTTAAGCTTAATGAAACACAAGAATACTCTTACTCAGCACCTAGCAAGGACAAGAGCACAGCGAGCTTATCCCGAGCTCCACCCAGCGACGATCTCACGCAAGGACTCCCTCCTTCGTGTCTTCTCACTGTTGGACTCCAAACTCCTTGTTCTTTCCTCCCAGCACTTACGTAAGAGTTGGTTGCTTCACAAAATCAGTAGCTTGCTCAAAGTGATGAAGCTTCAAGAACACAGCAAGCGTATTGTGGAGAACTCAAGGCGCAGCAGCAAGACAGTATTCGAAAACTCAAAACTCTGAAAAAACTCTGCTTCCACGAAGCCAGCTTCCGTGCTTTTGATTCTCCACACAGCACCAGGTGACAACATCCTCCGTAGCCTCCAGCTACCACGCTGCCAACGCCAGCTACCACTGAGCCCTCTCTGGTCTTCCTGAGATCCCCTCAGCCAAGCCCCAGTCTCGGCTCCAGTCTGCAGCTCGGCCGTTGCAACCTGAAATGGAGAATCGGACAAACCTGCTCCAAGGAAAGCCTCCTTTGACCTCTCCTTGAGTGTTTGAATCCTCCCCTGTCACCTGCAGCTTAATCAGACTGTTAGAGCAGCAAATCATACAGTAAATAAAATATCAGAAGCAAACGACAGCGAATTGGATATGATCAGACGCTCTGACCGCGTCTGACAATGCAATTTGAATTAAAGTGATCAGTCACCGGACCGATCCAGGGCTTGTGGGTCGGTCACCAGACCGATCTACTGCTTCGCTGGGATTCCCAGCTCTCACGGCTATACACGCCTGATCGGTCACCCGACCGATCAGAGTGAAGCCTGATCGGTCACCAGACCGATTAGAGTGAAGCCTGATCGGTCACTCAGACCGATCAGGACAGATGAATAGGGAATTATTAATCAGATCTTAAGTCCCATTCTGAGTCCCTGATCGGTCACCGGACCGTTCAGGACTTGATCAGCAAGGGACCTCACTCACTTCCCGCTCCCTGATCGGTCATCGGACCGACCAGAAGCAAAGCAGCGAGGAAGCAGCCTGCTCCCTGATCGGTCACCGGTCCGATCAGGAGCCACACAGTAGGTTCCCAACCTCACTGTGCGCTCTCTGATCGGTCACCAGTCCGATCAGACATCGCTGGATCGGTCACCAGACCGATCTACGAAGGAGCAGCGTGCCAATGTCCCTGATCGGTCACCAGACCGATCCAGGGACTCAACCCTAGCCCTCCAAGCTAGTGTTTCATCCACCTTAGCCCTCCAAGCTAAGGATTTTTCCATCTAACTCTCCAAATTGGGAATTTGCACCTAATCCTCCAAGTTAGGACTTTCACCTAGCCCTCCAAGCTAGGACTTTTCACCCAACCCTTCCGAGTTAGAACTTCATCCAACCTAGCCCTCCAAGCTAGGCACCTGACCCTCCAAGCCAGGACTTTTTCACCTAATTCTCCAGGATGGGAATTTGCACCTAACCCTCCAAGTTAGGACTTTTCACCTATCCCTCCAAGCTAGGACTTTTCACCTAACCCTTCCGAATTAGGACTTTTCCAACACCTAGCCCTCCAAGCTAGGACTTTTCAACACCTAAGCCTCCAGGTTAGGATTTCTCAACACCTAAGCATCCAGGTTAGGATTTCTCAACACCTAGCCTCCCAGACTAGGATTTTTCAATACCTAACCTCCAGGTTAGGATTTTCATACCATGCCTGATCCCCGACCAGGACTTAATCATAATAATCATAATCAACCTAAACTAAAATCGATGTCAACACCAAAACAATAATCATGGTCAGACTGCATCAACACTTAGTCCACTGAGTGAGTATGATTTTATTGGTCAGAGACACATATTCCTAGTCCATATAGAGGTTAGTGCTTAGGGGAGTCTGATTTGCAGAGGAGGTGCCCCACTTGCCAGACTAGCTGTAGTTACCAATGACGATGAGCCGACAGACCAGGGAGTCCCAGACATCAGCTTCCCTAACCTATATAGCTCCGACTTCACTCGATCTGTTGGGCAGTGACTTACTCGACTAGAGGAGTCTTTTTGTTGGTGCAGGAAGCACCATATCGAATCTTGTTTTGATATTGGCAAAGGGTTCAAAGTTAAGTATTATTGGTGATCTAACAATGTTACTCAAGTGTGCAGGAAAAGTCCTAGCGAAGGGCTGCTAGGCACCTGGCGAAGGGCTGCCAGGAAACAAAGTCCTAGCGAAGGGCTGCTAGGCACCTGGCGAAGGGCTGCCAGGAAACAAAGCCCTAGCGAAGGACTGCTAGGCACCTGGCGAAGGGCTGCCAGGATACAAAGCCCTAGCGAAGGACTGCTAGGCACCTGGCGAAGGAATGCCAAGATACAAAGCCCTAGCGAAGGACTGCTAGGCACCAGGCGAAGGACAGCTTGGTACTGAAGACCTGGCGAAGGACAGCTAGGCACCTGGCGAAGGACCGCTAGGCAAAAGTCTAACCGGAGGAGCCGTTTGGCATCAGGTACATTCTCCCGAGAGGAGTAGGTGAGGACGCGTTCCCCGTCGAGAGAACAGTAGGCGTCGGTTCGACCTAGGGCTCCATTTTGGAGGCCCAAAGTCAGAACCAAGACAGCTAAGGCTGTATAAACTAACATCTTATTGCTTTATGGTGTTTTGGACTAACCCTGGATGCAGGACCGAAGGAACGAGTGTCTGCAGCTCAGAGAGCCTCAAAGGAGTGAGGCAGCAGCTGACCAGGGCGCCCGGAGTGTCCCGGGCGCCCCCAAGGTGAACACAAAACACATTAAGTGAAGGAACTGCTTCTGCAGCTCATGGGTGGGGCGCCCCCGTGCTCCCGGGCGCCCCCAGCATCCCGGGCGTCCCCTGTGCATGCCATCGAAGCAGAAGCCAGCGAAGCCAAGGGATAAGCTCTGACCCGGTCAACCCGGGCGCCCCCAGCGTCCCGGGTGCCCCGGTCAAGATCTGATCCCGAGTTTGAAGGGATCAGAAGCTAACCGAGTGAAAGTCGGATCGGCCGACACGTGGGGGGGGGGGCGCCCCCTGACGATCCGGGCGCCCCCAGGTGCTATAAAAGGACCCTCGAACCAAGGCTTCAAAACAACACTTCATTCAACGCAATCACGCTCTTCCGCTCCCGCGCTCTGATCCAGAAACCTCCCGACTCAAGATACAAGCGCCGACGACGTCCCTCTGCTCCGAGAAACATACCACACCGGACGTCGGTAACGAAGAGCGATCTTTTACTTTTGTGTTTACTATACTGCAATTGTAACATCTATTTGTAAATCGTTTTGCGCACTTATAGAATTGCCCGCAGAAAACGGTCAACGACCGTGGGCCTTGGAGTAGGAGTCAACCTAGGCTCCGAACCAAGTAAAAATACCTGTGTTCGCGATTGTTTTATTCTGCTGCGTAATTTCTCTAATTCTAAAATCCGAACGTTTTCCGATATTCACCCCCTCTATCGGTTCTCTCGATCCAACATCTTTATCCATGATCCAGCTATCTTTCTTTGATCTACGCGATCGGTTGTTGGACTTGGCACGCAGATGACCATTGGATTCCATAGGATACAGAATCTGATTCGCTTACTTGCTTACACACCTCCACCTTCTCCTGATATGTCTTAGCCTGTTATGATGATTTGATTTGTTTTGACTGGTGTTGTATTTTATTGTGTGTGCTTGCACTTTATGAATGTTTGACCTGACTTGACTGATGTTGTACCTTACTTATCTTATTATGCTTGACCTCTATCCCAGACACATCTTGATTTAACTTAGCTTGCATTTATTCAGTTAAATTGATTTTATCTGGAGATATATGCTATAGAATAGGATTTGGTTAACTTGTTTGCTTAAACTTAGTTTTTCAAAATCTTACTTACTTTTCAAGTTAACTTTGTTTTTCAAAATCTTACTTGCTATTTCTTAAGCTTGGCCTATCATGGACTTCGCCTAGGTTTTACCCTTAGAATAACATGATCATATAGTTCTAAGTAGCCGTATCTCACAAAGCATAGCAGGTTACCTTATTTGTGATTGTAAAAACTTAGAATAGTGTGAGATGCATAGGGTATTGTCTGGACTTCAGATGCTTATATCAGTGCATCATAGTAGGTCTGAGCGTAAAATACAAATGAATAGTGATTCAGTCAAGTAGTTCTTCCTAAGAATCTATAGTTGAACAATATTGCTTGACTTGACAAACTAAGTGAACACTATTATCTATTGATAGCTAGCCAGTAACTAAATGTTAGGCATACAAGTAGGGCTATTTGTTTTATCATGACCATTTAAGGGGAAGGATCAAGTGTTTTTAAGAAAAAAGACTACTTTGAAAACTATTTTTTTACAAAATATTTTGAATTTGTTTTAACTATAAATATCATTTGAAACTTATTCTTTTAACTAACTTCTTGCAAATCTTTTTCAAAACCACTTTGAAAATATTTTTTTCCCTTTTGAAAATTTATCTTTGAAAAAGTCTCTCCAAACATTGATTGTATGTCTTTACAAACTCAGTTTATTCTTTTAGTTTTGGATTTATCTCTAAGAACAATAGGGAGTCTTTCTTGTAGTTCACAAAGAAATCCTAAGTGCATGTTTGGTCAATGGGGAGTCTAAATCGAATGATCAAAATCATTTTTTGCACTATATCTTAACAAATTCTCTTAAAAATGTTTTTTCAAGATATTCGATATTCATATTTCTAGATGCTTAAAACTTTGAAAAGTCTTTTTGAAAATTATTTTACTCTGAAATGCTTAAAAAATTTTAAATGCTTTGGCTTGAAAAATCTGTTTGAAAATTATTTATGTAACTAAATTTCAGTAAATGCTTTGGAGAACTTTTAGCGTTAAAAATAGTTTTAAGTATCTTCAAATTTATAAGTATTTTTTTTTGTTTTCAACACATACTGACATTTTTTTTGAAAGATACTTATTTGGGACTTTTAAGACTAAGTATTTAAAAACTATTAGACCTAAACTTACAAATTATGTCTTTAAAGTTGTTTCAACTTAACCTAACATTATTATATCTTAATTTTCTTTACACATGTTTGATCCAACTCTAACTTGGTCTATTATTCTTATACAAAATTTTCTTTGTCATGTTTGGTTATTGCTTATCATCTATGATTTTTTGAAGAATGACAAAGGGGAGGGTAAGAGTTAAAGACTAGAAAAATTTAAAAGTTAACCCTACCTAACAACATTTGCATTTTTAGTCATATTATTATGATTTTTTTTCTAATTTTAACCTGGGTTGTCATTACATCAAAAAGGTGGAAGATTATTGGTACAGTTTGTATTAACGGTCAAACTCAGATTTTGATGTCTGATAAAAGGGTTAAAGTTAGGTGTATTCTTGTTTAACTTTGTTACCGAGTGTGCAAGATTGAAAGGTTTAGAATCTAACACCAAACTAAAGTCTACGATGATTAAGCCTTGGCAGGAAGTCCAGTTGGGTCTGCGGGGGCTAACAACTAGCTAAAATCAAGGTTAGTGCAGACCTGACATCAAGTTCAACTAGGTTTGCGGAACCTGACAATTGGCTGAAAAACTTGGTGGGTCAAGAAGCTAAGTAAGTCTGCATAAGGTAACTGAGGTAAGTTTCTAGAGGAGTAAAATCCGGTGAGGATGAGTCTTCAGTGGGACTTTAGGCGCGGTTCAACTTAGAACCATTTTGGAGCTCTAAGCTGAGGCCTTAACTAGATTCTGGTCATGGCAAGATAGGATCTAATTAATACTAATTTCATTTACTCTATTTTGTACACGTGTTAACTTTATTTTGTAGGGTATATTTTATTTTTAAACTAACATATTTTGCAAGGTCTTAAATGCAAAAAATCAACCTCAAATGAATAATGCCCGAGGCACCTTAAGTGGGACCTAAGGTGCCTCAGTTGAGACTGGAGACGCCCATAATGTTTGAGGGCGGCTCGGTGCAGCAGTCGTTGAAGATGAGGATTCGGAGGACCGAGGCGCTTGAGCTTGGATCCAAGAGGCCTCAGTTGGAAATTGAGGCACCTTAGTTGAGATCAGAGGTGCCTTCTAGGGGATAAGCTACGTAGGCTTCGAATCTGATAAACTTTTCGAATCTGAGGCACCTCAGATGCTTTATAAAAGAGTGGCGAGAGCAAACTTCGAAAATGAACTTCTACACTCCGTTCTTGAGCTCAAGCGATGGTTCTGCTTCCTCGTCTTTGTGTTGCAACCTTATTATGACTTGACTATGATTGACTACTATTGGAAGACTGATGCCAATACTCGAGCCTGATCAAGATTCTACTACTATATTGGGTAAGGAAAGTTTAATTCTGTACTTTCATTATTGCAAAAAGGGAAGTGTAGGGTTGTTACACTTCCCGATTAATCATTTGTATTTGATCAATCTACTGGAAGTTTATCAGTAGAGGATATTAGTGGATTGCCCATCGTAAAGGTCTAAGGGGCTTGGACCTTAGAGGAACAGTTACTAAAGGCTCCAAACCAAGTAAAACCTTTGGTGTTAGCGTGTGATTCTACGTTCATGATTTTCTCTTTTTTTTTAAATTTATTTCCGCTTGTTAGTGTTAGCCCTAGAGTCAATTATGAGATGATTGTCTAAAAACATTTTATATTATATTCTATTTAATAAAGATAAAGTTTGATTATTATATTTATTTCATGATTGTGCCCAATGAATAAGTATAATAATGTCATTGGGTTGTAGTTTCTAATCTACATTATATCAATTAGTTGAATTGATAGTGAGATGATGTAGAGAATACTACTCTTAACTATTCCTAGTCAAGTATTAATATTCAAGGACAATAATAATGCGTTGAGACTAGCATGTAGGTTAACTGATGACTTGATCTCACAAGTCATGGATATGAGATATCAAGTTGACACATGGGTATATATTAGGGAATACGTATTGAATTGACCCGCCATGAGAAAGTTTCATAGATCGTTATATAAGTTTCATAAACTTTCTCATATGACTATTAGTATGAATTGTTCTTAGACCTGAAGTCACTACGGTTCCCTACATAAGAAGTTGTAAACTTTAGTATCTTCAAATATCACCCGTAATAGGTGGACTATAAAGGCAATCACTGGGTATGTAAAAATTATATGGAGGGATGTGAGTGATGTAGATGAGATCTATCCCTCCTATATGACGGGAGTGATATCTGTGGACCCCTTGATTGAGTAGGACTACTAAATGCATGACCATGCTCAAATGAGTCAATATGAGATATTGAACTCATTTGGTTAAGTGAGTTTACTTGGGGATCATCAAGAAGCACAAAGATTGATATCCAGGATGACACAGTCTATGCCTCATTGATCAATCTAGATATCGAGGATAGAAGGACAAAGTCATACGAGATAATAGTCACGGAGGTTAAGTCAGATCTCGACTTTCTCGTCACTTAAATAGCAATGATGCATTGCTAGATGCCGTTCATTGCTTATGTGTCTAAAGTGGTTTAAACACATTGCCAACATTATGAGAACTTATTGGGTCATACACAAAGGACATGATGCTTCAGAGGTTGATTAATTGATTTTAGTTTGACTAAAATGTGATCCGAATTGGATTAATTAAGTTAGACTTAAACATATCCAATTGGATTATGAAATTGGGTCTAATCCGAGTTAGACTTATTAAGATTAGATTCAACCAATTAGATGGGATAATAATTCATTAAATGTTAAATGAAGAGTTTCTCTTTATTGGATGAAGAGAAGTTGAAAAGCTAAAAATGAGAAACATATGCTTAATTGTGTTTATTGGCTTTAATGTGATTTAATATGATGGGAAGCTCAAGAGACAAAATTCCTTCATATTCATAAGATGAATATATGCCATTTTCGAAAATGACATGACTGTAAGTGGCATTTGCTTCCCTTCTTTCTCTTCCTCTCCGTCTTGGCCGAAACTTCTTCTTGGTGGTTTTGGTTTTGTGCTTTATGAATCATTCCAAACTTGCTAGCACAACTAAGGTGGTTCTTCTCCAAAGTCAAGATTGTGTCCATGTGGATATTTCTAGAGGCATGAATATTTGAATGTGCAAGAGATCTAGTGAACCAAGGACAAGCGGGATAAACGAAGGGCGCACACCCAAGGTATAAACCTTAGTTAGATAGATCGAACTTCGTACGAGTTTTTTTTTTTTTTGCATGGATCGCTCGATAGGATATCAAATTTCCACTGCAATTTTAAGTGTTTTTCCCATAGAGATCCCTACATCGCTGTGCACTCAAACTTATAAGTCCGAAAAATGACAATTTCAAAACACACGTGATTAACTCCCCTTCTCATGTTCATACGATCTTACAAGTTTTGGGTGCTATTGTGGTGCGAGCAATTATTGAGTGTTAGCAGTTGACTAATAAACCCTAAATCATAAGTTTAGGGTTTGAGGAGGTTTAAGGGGTTTATGGTGTGATTAATGAATCAATTGAGTGGTGCACTCAAATAATGTCATTGTTGGAGTGAACGGAATGCTTGGTACTCGACTAAGTAACATAACTAATAAGCATCAATCAATTATTGTTGACAAGTAGTCATTTTTTGCTGAGCTAGATTGAGTTGTTGTCTTGACATAGCAAAGTAATGTTCGAATTAACTGTAGCGACACGACCTCTCTAGCCCCATTCAGGCGGCTCTCTAGGCCAGGCCCTACGGTCTTCCCACCCCTGGCAGTGGGTTTTTGCCTTCCCTAGATTCGAACCCTAGACCTCCAGGTCAAGTACAAAGGTTCCTTGAATCTGGTAGCCAAGTGAGGCATTGTTCCGGAGGTCTAGGGTTCAAATATGGGGAAGGCAAAAATCCACTGCCGGGAGTGGGAAGACCGTAGGGCATGGCTTAGAGAGCCACCTGATGGGGCTAGAGGGGCCATGTCGCTACATGCGGCTCACTTGGCTACCAGATTCAAGAAACCTTTGTACTTGTCTCGGAGGTCTAGGGTTCGAATCTGGGGAAGGCAAAAACCCACTGCCGAGTGTGGGAAGACCGTAGGGCATGGCCTAGAGAGACGCCTGATGGGGCTAGAGGGGTCATGTCGCTACATAAAAAGACGCCTTTTATGTAGCGACATGGCCCCTCTAGCCCCATCAGGCGATTCTCTAGGTCGTGCCCTACGGTCTTTCCACTCCTGGTAGTGGGCTTTTTGCCTTCCCCAGATTCGAACCCTAGACCTCCAGGTCACGTACAAAGGTTCCTTGAATCTGATAGCCAAGTGAGGCTCACTTGGCTACCAGATTCAAGGAACTTTAGTACTTGTCCCGGAGGTTTAGGGTTCGAATCTGGGGAAGACAAAAACCCACCGCCGGATGTGGGAAGACCGTAGAGCATGGCCTAGAGAGCCGCCTGATGGGGCTAGAGGGGCCATGTCGCTACATAAAAGGCGTCTTTTTATGTAGCGACATGACCCCTCTAGCCCCATCAGGCGTCTCTCTAGGCCATGCCCTACGGTCTTCCCACACTCGGCAGTGGGTTTTTGCCTTCCCCAGATTCGAACCCTAGACCTCCGGGACAAGTATTAAAGTTCCTTGAATCTGGTAGCCAAGTGAGCGCGAGAGAGCCGCCTGATGGGGCTAGAGGGGTCATGTCGCTACATGTGGCTCACTTGACTATCAGATTCAAGGAACCTTTGTACTTGACCTGGAGGTCTAGGGTTCGAATCTGGGGAAGACAAAAATACACTACCGGGAGTAGGAAGACCGTAGGGCACAACCTAGAGAGCCGCTTGATGGGGCTAGAGGGGCCGTGTCGCTACATTAACAATGGAGTAATCAACTAATAGTGACAAATAATTGGTTATTAAGTGGATTATGGCCACAACTTTAAGCTTATAAAAGAGGGTTTCGCGAAGAATTTCAGACATTGATTCTTAAAAGTTTTAAGGTGAAGTGTGTTGGTACCCCAGTTAGTTTTGATGTGATCAACTAGGTTAAGTTAGGTCATGTGTTTTCTAATCCCTCTGCTAAGTGTGCAGGAGTTTAGGTACGGAGGAAGTCGAGCGTAAGATGTAGCGGACTAGAAGGATTGCACGGGGAAGTGAGCCGACGGGGACGTGGAAGCTGCGGAAGAGTATGCCGATGGATTGAGAAGGACGTACGCGACGTCTGAGGGACGGGAGATTAATCTTCATTCTTTAATTAAGAATGAATCAAATCTCCCCAAGTAGGATTCGAACCTACGACCAGTCAGTTAACAGCCGACCGCTCTACCACTGAGCTATAAGTCTCGAGCAAAAGATAAAGTTTTAATTAAACTTTATCTCTTAAAGGATAAAACCTTATCCTTTAATCAGATCCAATGGTTGCAGTTTAATCCCATCCAAGATCAACCATCCAGATTACATCGATGGATCAATGACCAAGAGAAAATTCATCAACAATCAACAATCCAGATTTATTCTCTTAGACTATAAATAAGCTTAGAGTTTTAGCTTTAGAAATGAATTTATTCACTTGTAAAATCTTTAAAGTCTAGCGTGCTTTTGTTGTAAGGCTTCTCCGCCATAAGAAGATTTTTGTTGATCGTCCACTGTCTTGGAAGCAACGTTCTTAGTTGTGACCAAATTCCTTTTTAAAAGATGAGTGCTTCCACTTTATTTTTTATAAGTGTCTATTCACCCCCTCTAGCCAGGCCAACCCGATCCAACAAGTGGTATCAGAGCCAAGGTTGTAGCAGAAGGACTAACCGATGACTGTAGCAATTTTGAGAAAATGGTTGGAGCAGTAATCTACCCGTCGAAGTTTGAGGGGGAGTTTGCGATATGGAAGCGCCGAATGCTGGTATTTTTTAAAACTGATATTGAACTGCTACTAATTATGAAAAATAGTTTTTCAGTTCCTAAAGACAACAATGGCAAGATAAAGAAGTAGAGTCGTGGACCAAGAAGGAGCAAGCGGACTTTGTAACAAATGACAAAGCAGAATTTCATCTGCTAGCCGTTCTTCCCGCGCAAGAAGTCAACCGCATCGGCAATTACAACTTGGCAAAAGAGCTCAGGGAGAAATTCCTGGAATTGCATGAAGGTACCTCAGAGGCAAAACTAGCGCGACGAGACCTCCTTCAAAGCCAACTGACCAACCTCCGGATGGATGATGGAGAATCAATTGTGCATCTACACGCCAAGGTAAAAGAACTAATCACGGACCTTGAGAACCTCGGAGAAAAGGTAACAAGTCGCGATGCTCAAAGGTACGTCATAAATGCGTTTTCGAGAACCCTGGAATGGACTTCGATAATCGACGCATATTTCGTTTCGAATGATTTAGAGGTAAGTACATTAGAGCAATTGTTTTCTACTTTGGAGCTTCACGAATCTCGTTTTGTAGAAAAGTATAAGAAAGCAGACATCGTCGCACTGAACACAAGGAAGATCCAACTCGACGGGGAATCCTCGAGACATCATCGCACTGAACACAAGGAAGATCCAACTCGACGGGGAATCCTCGACTGACAACGAAACAACAAAAATATTAAGTTCTTTAAAAGTTTTTTTAAAGCTAACAAAATTTCAAGAACACAGAAAAGAAGATGGTATCCAAAGAAGCGAATAATCAGATGCTACAACTACAACGAGGAGGGACACCTGAAGGACCAGTGTCCTAAACTCAAGAACCAGCTAAAGAAGAAAAAGACACTGAAGGCCACCTGGGACGAGTCCTCATCAGAAGAGTCAGAAGGTTAGAATACTCGGGACTTGCGCTGATGGTAAGCCATCAAGAAGGGAGTACTGATGAAGGGGGAGAGACGTCAGAAGAAATCGACAACGAAGGAGGAACCTCGCTTTTCGAAAGTGACCCATTAAGTGAGGTTTGTTTTCTTCCTCATAATCAGTTGTATGCAAGAGTTAAAGCTTTGCTCAAATCTAATAGTAAATTAGAAAAAGAAAATTTGAAATTAAAAAATGAATTGACACTTACATCCTCTCCTGATATTTTGAGAAATGAAAATGACAATTTGAAAAACCTAGTGCAAAAATTAGAACTTGATATTGCATATTTATGCCAAAAGAAAAATATCTTTCCTGATAATTTAAATTAGTATTTTAAAAACCATATAGGTCAATATAAAAAAGTGCCCAAAAGGTATATTCCGCCTAAGTTTTTAATTAATCCTGTAGACAGGAACTTATTTTGGGTTCCTAAATTTGTATTAAATTGATAAATATTTTTGTTATTATATATGTATGCACCTTTTTTTGACAAAAATTATGTCTTTTCTATGCACAATTGCGTTCTCCATGTAGTGAGAATTTTTCAAAATTTTTCGAATATTTTTTTATTTTTATGATTTTCTGCTCAAAATTTGAAATTAAAATTTTAAAAATAGATAAATAAATTATTTTCATAGATCCAATTTTTTTTCATGATTCAGATACAGTGGAAAGAATTCATTATAATTTTTTCAAATTTTCCAAGTATTTTTCAAATTTTTTAAAATTTATTATTTAAAAACTCTTATCTGTAGGTTTTTCATTTACTTTCGGACTTGATGAACCAATTTAAAGCTGAAAATTTTTGTCCAAACTCATATCTTCATTTTCAACTTTGACAAAAATATTCAGATTTTTTCATAGATGTTTGAATTTTTATGAATTGTTTATTGAAATCTGATTTTTTTTTAATTTTCAATATGTGATAGAAAAATATTTTGACCAAATCCGATTTTTTAGGATCTCCTTATCAGTTGTTGATTTTGTTAAAAATTTTTTGGTTTTTTAAAGTCAATTTTTAAACAAAAAATAGAATTAACTTAAAAAAAATTCCATTTTCAATTTGAAAAATATGTGGCAACGCAATTTTTTTTCACTTAGAATATTTTATTATCACACTCACAATTTTTTTCCTCCTTAATTATGTTTCCCTTTTTTTTTTTACTGTGATCAAAGGGGGAGAGTAGGACTGAGGTTCAGGGGGAGATAGTTTTTTTTTTTTTGCATAGTCTTACCAATTCTATTTTTATGCTTAAACTATTTAACTTAGTTAAGTTTTATTTTTTGTTTAAATCCTAACTGAACCTGGGTTGATGCATATCAATGAGGGGGAGATTGTTGGTACCCCAGTTAGTTTTGATGTGATCAACTAGGTTAAGTTAGGTCATGTGTTTTCTAATCCCTCTGCTAAGTGTGCAGGAGCTTAGGTACGGAGGAAGTTGAGCGTAAGACGTAGCGGACGAGAAGGAATGTGCGGGGAAGTGAGCTGACTAGCTCGGTGCAATCCGAGGGGCGCGGAAGCTGCGGAAGAGTACGCCGGTGGATCGAGAAGGACGTGCGCGATGTCTGAGGGACAGAAAGCTGGGAGGAAGCACGCTCGAGGGGCGAAAGGCCGGAGTAGGATTCGAACCTACGACCACTCAGTTAACAGCCGACCGCTCTACCACTGAGCTATAAGTCTCGAGCAAAAAATAAAGTTTTAATTAAACTTTATCTCTTAAAGGATAAAACTTTATCCTTTAATCAGATCCAGTAGTTGTAGTTTAATCCCATCTAAGATCAACGATCCAGATTACATCCATGGATCAACGACCAAGAGAAAATTCATCAACAATCAACGATCCAGATTTATTCTCTTAGGCTATAGATAGGCTTAGAGTTTTAGCTTTAGAAATGAATTTATTCACTTGTAAAATCTCTAAAGTCTAGCGTGCTTTTGTTGTAAGGCTTCTCCGCCATAAGGAGATTTTTGTTGAGCGTTCACTGTCTTGGAAGCAAAGTTCTTAGTTGCCACCAAGTTCCTTTTTAAAAGACGAGTGCTTCCACATTATTTTTTATAACAATCTATTCACCGCCCCCTCTAGCAGGGTCAACCCGATCCAACAAAGTGTTGTTACATTTTAGACCTTCAGAAAGCTATCTAAAACAATCACAATGCAATTAAAGCCAAGTTATTTTGTGTGGTCTTGTTTATTTCGATTGCATTTGTTATCATTTGTGTATTTGTATTTGACTTATATTATTTGTAAGAAGTTTCTTGACCCCAGAAAGGTATGCTACAAGGAGGAAGTATAGTGGTGCTAATGCTACGAAGCTATATCATGGAGTATGAATTAAGGCTTCCGAACCACGTAAAAAATACTAATTTGTGATTGTGTTTAGTTTTGTATTTGTTTCTTTAATTTTTCATTGTGTCTTAACTTTGTGTATAATATCACATGATCGACGAACAATGAATGATGTGAATCGCTATTCATCCCCGCTAACTATGTCATTGATCCTAACATTCTTGATGTACACTTGGTTTATTTCTTAAAAATATAAAGATGAACTATTAAAAAATCCATGCAATTTGCTAAGTTAGTTGCAAAATGAAAGTGGAAGTAATTATGGAGAAGACTTTGAAAACTATAAATTTAATAAGTTTTCTTTAAACAATGGGTATAAATATGAATTTTTGTGTTAAAAAATTCTATAATAAAATGGTATAGTTGAACAAAAGAATTTAACCTACTAGAAGCAATTAGAACCATGCTAAGCAAATATATCCTATTTAGTTATTTTTGGACCGAAACTATAAACACAACTTGTTACATTGAAATGATAATGCACTTAAACGAATGTCAACTTAAAACTTCTTATAAAGTTTATTATAAAACCCCTCCAATTAAATATTTTAAAATTTTATATGTAAGTTTACATTTTGAATACTAAAGATAACTTAGAAAATTTTTCAAATAAAACAGACAAATGAATATTCTCGATCACTAGTAGGGGTTATAAAGTGTACAACAACATAACCCTATGAACAGAAGAAACATCAAATGTTATTTTTGACGAAAATAACCCAAGAAAAATACAAATAAATCAAGAAATGATTTATTTTGATAATTTAACCATAGAAGTAACAATTTAGGAGGAGCTCAGAATGATTTAGATAAAAGATGAACCACCTAATCCATCAAGTCAAACCTTAAGTCAAGATGAACCATAAATTATGAAAACATTAAGAGTTAATTCATGTCATTCACTTGAACAGATTATAGGAAACCCAAACCATGGATCACTGGATCATCCTAAACTTAAATCAAATTGCCTTAATATTTTTTAGCCAAAAACTATAGACGAAACATTAGGAATTGAGCTACCCACTAGTTGTCTTGGGCTATAGCCCAGCCTTGCTACACTCCAGCCCTGCTACAGTACCAAGTCAATGAAAAAAACAAGATAAGAACAATGGGTCAATTTCCCAACCACGCATGCATGTAAACACCAAGGAAAAAAATGTGTTATATCTTTTAATTTATAGTACCGTATCTCTGCCCCATGTTGTCACCTTTTCTATCAACTATTTCCTTAGCTACTAGTTAGCTTTGATCATGGACGGTGACTCCTGTTTCTCCCTTCCTCCTCTTTTACTCTAAAACCACATTCTAATTTTCCATTGACTTTGGTCGTCTCACTCGTTCTGCTCCTTTCTCTTCCATCCTCTGACTATCCTCCCTCGATAATATCGTCTTCCTCTTATGCCTCGCTTATTTGTCCCCATTCCCTTTCCATGTCAACTAGACATTTAGCTATGACTCTAAATTTTCGACGTTTACGAATTAGATATCATTATTAGTAAATTAACTTAACAATTTCATAAATACTAAAAAATTATTCAATAGAAATTTAAAATTTGATGAAATATAGGCAAGATGGGATGGTAACATGCTCATGTGAAGGGAACTCAGACCTCTTCTCTCTTCTATGGTGTTCTTGGTGGACTCAACCAACTCGAGATCAGGCCATCCTTGCCCATCTCTAATTTCTAAATCTGTTCCTGCGAAACATTACTTGATCTGATTGATAGCAATTCAAGAAAAATTAACCTAGTTTAATGTGAACCATGTTTGAGACTTAGTATCTAGATCCAACGATAAAACCTATGTCAATACCAAGCTGGTCTTTAAAAATAAGTTAAATGGAAATGGTGAAGTAGTTAAAAACAAAGCCCACTAAGTGGCTTGAGGTTTTAATCAAGTAAAAGACCTAGACTATGATGAAGCCTATGCACCAATTGCTAGAGTTGAGTCCATTAGGATGCTCTTAGCTTATGCAACATATAAGAGGTTTAAATTTTACTAAATAGATGTTAAGTGAACATTCCTAAATTGTTTCATAAAAAAATTATGTCAAACAACTACCAAGATTTGAGGACTTAAATTGTTCAAACCATATACTTAAACTCAAAAAGGCATTGTATGGTTTGGAATAAGTACCTTGAGCTTGATACAAAAGGTTATGACATACTTAAATTCAAAATCCAAAAGAAACTAGGAAGTCTTCTTACTTTTGTTTGAAGGGACGAGCGACAGTGATTTGACATTTTAATAGTTCTTTTAACAAGAGCTACACCAACAACAACCCCAAACCTTAGGATCCCTATCCCCACAGGATAGACCGATAACTAGCGCGTATGGTATTACCTATTGGAAATCATAGACTCAACTAGAGAGGGTTGAATAGCCGATCACCCACTAATTGCGGTTCTCCCTACACTTTGTTAGCGCACAGCGGAATACAAAATAAATTAAACTAAAAAAGAATAAATCTCTAACACTTATAGTTTAAGTGATTCGGATATGACGCTCCTACTCCATGATAGTTTGTAAGGTGGGCGATCCCGATCCGTCAGTGGATGACTCCTCGGAAACCTCTGGCTAGCTCGCATAGCTTCTTGTGGGTGGAAAAACCTCGCCACAAACTCACCAAGAACACTAGAGCTTAAGGAAGACTACTAATAAGCTTTAGCCAAGCTTTTTCGTCAACCCTAGTCAGCCATCCCGAGTTCTCTTAAATAGAACTCAATTGCTGAACTAGCCGTTACCAGTCAATTGGTGCCAACACCAATCGATTGCTCCACCCGAATTTGAATGTTACAACCCAACCTTCGAATTCTAGCCGATACCAGTTGACTGCACAGAAGATCAGTCGACTGATCCTTCTGTGACCTCTACCAGTCGACTGCTCTTAGAGCAGTCAACTGCAACCATAAACCTAAGATTTCATCCCCGAGTACAATCACTCTACACTCGTCCTCACCCGACCAACCTAGACTTAGCCTTTTAACCTCCTCCATCAGCCTTGCATCCCTCGGATGCCTCTCCATCCTTCATGACTTGTCTTCTGGAGCTTTCTGTAGCCTCGGTTCTTGTTATCGGGTTTTTCTTTGCCAAGATCCAACTTGGACTTTTTTTATTGTACCTGTATCCTGCACACTCACAATGCATATCAAATACAATAATAAACCTAACTTAAACCTTTGCCCAAACATTAAAACCTAGGACACCTAGATTGATCCAATAATCTCTCTTTTTAATGTTTGGCAACCCCTTTAAGTTAGGGAAATAATAACAAAGTAAAAACCATGGAACCTAACCTTAGGTTCCCCCTTCACTTATGCTCTCCCTTGAGCTTTTATTTCTTGCAAAGGTATTTCTCCCCCTTTGATAACAAATGAGTAGCCATTGCTCCCCCTTCACCTAAGTTCCCCCTTGAGCTTTGATTTCTTACAAAGGTGTGTTAATTTTTCACTTAATTTAACACTTCTCCCCCTTTGCTATACATCAAAAAGAACTCCAACAATAACCCAATTATTGGATTCTTTAACCTTTAATGATTGTAAACATTGTGTATTAACCCCCATAAGATTATACACATGTTTACAATCATTTAAACACTTTTTGACTATTGAAAATAGTTTCAGCATGTATCAGTCGATTGAGACAGCTAACAGTTGATTGATGCCTATCGAAAATAACTTTATAGAATTATTAGTTGACTGGTTCCTGCACCAGTTGACAGATACCCTGATATCAGTCTTTTTTTACATTATGAACCCAATTTCAGAAATGCACCAGAAATTTCACAAATCTTCAAAAATTTCTAAATTTTATGGACAAGTTTGTGGTACCCGTGCCTACTTGGGAAAAATATATTTAGAAATGTATATATCTTAGATCCCAAGATTGATATAAAATTCAAAACTAGCTAAATGATTCTAATAAACCTTGACCTAAAATTCTAGTTTTGGCTTCCTCTTGATGTATCTTCCCATACTAAACCACAATGCATCCCTAGTATTGGTTTATATGGTATCTATACATCAACAATCAAATTTTCATGTAATATGACCCCAATGCCATATTTCTTGCATGACACACAACCTACATGTGCCAAAATCCAAGGATTGAGATTTAAATCCGTTTCCAAATCCTTTGGCATACTTTATGGTTCATTTAGCTTCTAAGAGATATCCTCCTGAGATCTATTTATCATGGATCCCAATTTAACTATTTGAGCTCCTCCTTGAGCTCTTAGCCTTAGCCACCTCCTTAGGTGATTCATCCATAGTTATTAGGCCACACCGGTGTACCTCCGGTGACACTTAGCCCACAACCTTTACCTTCTTAATCTTGGGCACCTTGTCCTTGATTACTCCTCCCTTACCAATGTCTTATGTCATTCTAGCATTTGATATTCTTTTGGTCTTGGAGGTACCCAATTTGATATTTTTAGATTTTTGACCACCCAATCATATATCAAGTCCCCTAGGTCCAATAATGAATCTATCTAGGACTTTCTCTATTTCCTCAAGCCTTGTCTTCAAGACTTGATTTTCTAATTCTAAGGTTCTAACCCTAGAGTCAACATGTCTATCTTGGACATTCCTAGACTTACTCACCTTCCTAGGTATATGTCTCCATTCTTGGGATTAATGCCTTGATCATTTACTACTTTCCTTTCCTTAGGCATGGTAGTTTGGGTATTATTAGGTCTAGTCTTGGATAATAATTTCCTAGGGTTATCTACATTGTTAACTCTATTCTTGTCATTATACCTAAATCCATGATTATGCTTGGGTAAATAATCTACATTATTTCTAACAAGCATATATGAATTAAAAATTAGATTAAACTTTAAATTAGGGATTACCTTCCCTTTTACCTTTGAAGCTCCCCCTTGACTTAAACTCCTCCTCTTCTCCAATTTTTTCAAATACCCTAGCTTCTTGAGCTCTCATTTTCTTGGATATTTTGTGTGGTAGTGGCCACGCTCACCACACATGAAGCAAATTATATGCTTCGTATCCTTGACTCCATCCCTACAACCGACATTAGTTTTCAAATGAACTTTACCGGGTTTAGGGTTTATCTCCTTTACCTTTTTGTGTGAAGGACACCTAATCTTGTAGTGTCTCATTTTCCCACACTCAAAACATTTGATGTGTAATTTCTCACTCTTCTCGGTAGTTGAGGTTAAGGATTGAGTTTCCAAGATCTCCTCCACTTTGGATTGCTCTTCTTCTTCCTCACTTGAGGATGCGGATGATTTCACTTCCTCCTTCTCTTCAGATGTTGAACTCGATTCAACTTCCGATTGGTCCTTCTCCTCCTCTTGGACCAATGAACCTTTGCCCTTAGGCTCCTCCACTTCTTGTCCTTGTGTAGAATTCTCATGAAGAGCTATCACCTTCTCCATAGCTTATGAGCATTCTTGTATTCATCTACACGCGACATAATATAAGAAGGTAATAAATTCAAAAAAATTCTCGTTACCTCCTTATCCGTCTCCGCTTCCTCCTTTTGTTCCTTGCTCTAATATCGAGGTCGGAAATGTTTTCCCTTTTTGTCCATCGGAGATTTGAATGGAACCTCCAATGCGGTCTAATGATCCTAATCTATTTGGAACCAAGTCTCTAATCGCTTCCTCCAATAATCGAAATCATTTCGATCGTATGGAGGTGGAATCCGGTTATCCTATCCTAGCGGACCTTTTGACTCCATCTTCCTCTAGCACTTTGCTCTCCTGACAATTATTCCATAGACGAGCAACGTCGGTCTGATACCACTTGTTGGAAATCGTAGACCCGGCTAAAAGGGGTGAATAGCCGATCACCTACTAATTACGATTCTCCCTAAACTCTGCTAGCGTATAGAGGAATACAAAATAAATTAAACTAACAAATAACAAACCGCTAGCATTTATCGTTTATTTGGTTCAGAGATGATACTCTTACTCCATAATAGTTCGTAAGATGGACGATACCGATCCGTCAGTGGATGACTCCCCAGAAATCTCTGGCTAGCTCGCGTAGCTCCTTCTGGGTGGAGAAATCTCGCTACAAACTTACCAAGAATACTAGAGCTCAAGGAAGACTAATAATAAACTTTAACCAAGCTTATTTCATCAACCCTAACTAGCCATCCCGAGTTCTCTTAAATAGAACTTAGTTGCTGAACTAGCCATTACCAGTCGATTGGTGCCAACACTAGTCGACTGCTCCAGCTGAATTCGAATGTTACAGCCCAACGTTCGAATTCCAGCTGACACCAGTAGACGGCATAGAAGATCAGTCGACTAATCCTTATGTGACCTCTTCTAGTCGACTGCTCCTAGCAGCAGTCGACTGCCCAAATCATAAACTTTGGGTTTCAACCCCGACTACAATCACTCTGTACTCGTCCTTGCCTGACCAACCTAGACTTAGCCTTCTAGACTCCTCCATCAGTCTTGCGTCCCTCGGATGCCTCTTCATCCTTCACGACTTGCCTTCTGGAGCTTTCTTCGGTCTCAATCCTTGTTGTCGGGTCTTCCTTTATCAAGATCTCACTTGCACTTTCCTCATTGTACCTGTATCCTGCACACTCACAATGTATATCAAATATAATAATAAACCTAACTTAAACCTTTGCCCAAATATTAAAACCAACGACACCTAGATTGCTCCAACATTTCCACCTTGAGGTATGAGGGTCAAAACTTGACAAAACCAATGTGTCCGTCATCCTACGCACTAACCACAGCATCTGGACTAGTAGCCCTCGTGATTTACCTCCTCCGTATTGACCCTGAGATGGGTTGGCGAGGGTGCTGAGGGTGAGGGCGAGTGAATCACCTTTTACCACCAAACCTTTGGATCCCTAATGAGTTAGTTTTGTTGCAGTATGAGGCACTTAAAGAGTGTTCATTATTGGTGGCTTTTCTTCAATAGTTGTTTCTCCCGTGAAAGAGTTAAAAGAGGAGAGGTGTGAAGAACTTCTACAAGCAAATGCCCAACCCTAACCTTTTATTTTCTTCCCTTGCACCCTGACCGTAAGGGTATGAAATGAACTCGGCCATAAGGGTATGACTCCAAGGGACGAGCAGAGCGACGTGGAGAGCCAATGTGAGAGGGCTGACAATGACAAATTGACCCAACTTCATGTATAAATTCATAAAAATTTACAACCATGATATTTTTATAGCTCAAGTCTATGTTAGTAAATTTCTAAATTTAATAGAAAGTGAATTTCAAATGAGTTTAATAGGAGAGTTAAACTTCTTTAGAACTCCAAGTGAAACAAACTAAGGAAGGAAATTATGCATATCAAACTAAGTAGGCTAAAGAGTTAATAAAACATTTAGAATGGAAAACTCAAAGGAAATCTCCACACCAATAGCCATAAATATTTAAATTATATAGTGGTCCTGATGGAAAACAATTGATTTTAATCATACATACTATAGAAGTGTTATAGATGGTCTTCTTTACCTAATTGTTAGTCAACTTTACATATTCTTTATAGTAGGTATGTGTGCAAGATTCCAATCTTATACCAAGAAATCTCACCTATCAGCAAGTAAAAGAATTCTAAGGTATCTTACAAGAACTCTAAATGTAGGTCTTTGGTATTCTAGACACAATTTTGAACTAATTAAAATTTCAAACTCAAACTATGTCGGATGTATGTTAGATAAAAAAAACTTAAGTGGTAGTTTTCAACTCCTAGATCCATCACTAGTTAGTTGGAGTAGTTAAAAGCAATATAGAGTTGCTCTATCCACTATTAAAGTTGAATATATAATAATGGGTGAATGTATAACTTAACTAGTATGGATGATGCATACCTTAAAATATTACAAACTTAATTATAAAAATATTAGTTTAATCAACTTTATCAAAAATTATGGATCATTCAAAAACCAAATAAATAAAAGTTAAATATCATTTTGTTATAAATCATGTTGTAAAGGGGATATTATACACGACTATGTTAAATCCAAGTCTAGCCTTGTTGATATTTTCATAAAACCCTTAACAAAAGTTGACTTTAGCACCCTTAGGAGAGAACATAGTATGTGCATAGTAGAATAAGGTCTGTTCTTTACCTACTAATATGTTCTGCTATGTCCAACTTATGTTATATTATCATCTATTTCTTTTATATAATTACTAAATAAAACTAGTCTAGCTCTACTATAGATTATATAAATTTATAGATCTAAACAACCTTTGCATCTCACAAACACCTAAGACTAATTATTTATGTGTTGAACCACATAGATAGACTTGAGATGCTAGAAACCCTTCCTTAGTTCCCGATGCTAATTGCAATGTATCAACGTGAATCAAGGTTTGAAACAATTGATCAAATCAATGTCCAACTTTGTTGAAAGAACTTGTGCTTAATAAGCATCAAGTTGGAAACTCTTGATTAAACATCTAAAAATATCAAAATTGGATTTAAAAATAATTTAATTTCTTAAGATTTTTTTTGAGGAATTAATTTCCTTAAATATCATTTTATTACGAGTTTATGACTCATTGATATGCATGTTTTGTCACTTTCATATTTTTATACAAAGTTTTACTTATTTCTATTTAAATTAATGATAATGCTTCCGTTTATTTTTTATGCTCATGCATCATAAATTTTTATTTTTCTTAATAAATTAATTTTACAATTTCTTTAAAATGATTGAAATATAATTTTCCAAGAGGGATGTTTTCAATTTTTGAATCTTTGTAATTTTAAGGGTGGGGCTTTTAAAATAATTTTTTATGTGGGGGCCTCAAAAGTGTTTTTTTCTTGGGAGCCTTTAAAATTTCTTAAGGAGGCTTTCAAAATAATTTTTTAGGGGAGCTTTAAATGTTTTTAAAAGATAGGCATAATCATATGAAAAAGAGGGAGTTGATTTTCTCTTTAATTTTTTAATAAAAAATTCAAAATTACTTTAACATTACTTCAAATTTTTTGGAAATCATTTTCAACATTTTGAAAATTGACTTCGATTATTAGCTTTCAGATTTGCTTTGAAAACTTATGAAATTTAACTTTGAAAATTTTGAAAAATAACTTTCAAATTACTTTTTATGGGCTTTAAGTAACTATAAAAATTTTCAAAATTTAACTTTGAATTTTTTTTTTGAAAAATGACTTTAGAACGTTTATAAATTTCAAAAATTGAAGTTCATGTTACTTTGAATTTTTTTTAGAAAATTAACTTTCAAGTAAAATCAAAGGTGTTTCAAAGTCAAAGTCAAAATAGATAATTGATAGGAAGTCAACTTTATCGATCAAAATAGATAGTTGACAGGAAGTCAACTATATTGGTCAATTTTTAATCCTCCTCTTCTAGTAGTTAAAATCTTTTTCGTTAAAGAGTGGTGGACAAACAACCTTCTTGGTGAAAACTCCACATTCTCACAAAATAGAATAAATAGAAAAAGAATTTCGAAAACTCTATCTTGAGATTAGTAGTGCAATATAAAAAAAAATGTTAAAAGAGAAAATTTTAAAACAAAATGGTAGAAAGATTTTTAAGTATTTTCAGAGCAACCTTACTTTGATATCAATTGTTGGATCGCAATAGATGAGAGAGAGGGTGAATCTCGTACATTTAAATTCTTTCCTTTTCATCTTTGTAAAACCAAATCAAAGTATAGTAGCAGCGGAAAATATAAAGACAATGACATGATCATTTTTACTTGGTTCGTAACCCAACGACTACTACTCCCAAATCGTTTACAATGGGCAATCTAATATAGTTCTTCTCTCTGAAAACTATTGAGGAAGAGTAAATTTGTAAAATTATGAATACAATATGTAAATATAATAAAGATATCGACAACAATGTGTATTCGATGAAGAGTAGGTTGTCGGAAACCTCCCGGTATCATGTAGTAGAACATGCATGGGCGGCTATAGTAGAGACGAGATGAAGCAAGGAGAGAAATTGTTGTCTTTGGCTCAGACCCCGAAGGCTTCTCTTATAGGTATCGTTCAGTCGACTGGAAAACTGTTCCGTTGATTGAACCTTTTGGACGACTAATCGTCCTATCCTTCGACTGAACCCCACACCTTTCCTTGTTTACTCTGATATGATTCGTTCGATCCCATGATTTCCAATGTTTGGTTGACTAATCCGTTGATCCGTTAACTGAACCCTGAATTTTCCTTTCGCATGTTGATTCAATATGATTGCCTGCTCTTTCCTTATTTTGATTGGTCGACTGATCCAACTTATCAGCCAACAGATCAAGGTGTATACCATATTTTCTCGACTTCAATCTGATCTGTGCCAGCTGACTGGATTAGTCGACTGATCCCACCTATCGGTCGACTGAACCTTCAGTCAATTCTGGAACTTTGTTTATCTATAAAACAATGTTAGCATAGACAATATATAATACTAGAAGTCCTATGAAATAGAGTTAGCATAATAGTAACGATGCATGAGTGTAACTATAAGGACTATCTTGATCTTAACTTAGAAACCTCCTGGTTTCTTCAGTTAGATCAACTCTTAAGGTTTGTCTCTATCGGGACACGACCTCACTACACTCCCTCCAGGAGCTCACCTCAACTCACGTGCCAAACATTGGGTCCTTTGGACCTGTTTGGACTTAAATCGCTCAGCATCGGATCAACCTACCAGGGCTTCTTCTTGATTCGATATCAGGTTCTCCAAATCTATCATATCCATCTGCCAGATGTCAGGTCCACTTGACCCATCTGGACTTCCTGCCTAGTTTCTACGATCTGCTAAGACTTTCCTTGCCTAGCCGCAACTAGGGCTTTCCCTTGCCTAGCTTCAACTAAGACTTTCCAAGTTTAGCATCCTGCATAAAACTCAATTCATTGCTGCCATGCTCATATAATTTGTTGTAACAAAACTCAACAAACTACATCTTGAACCTCAGATTAACTATCATAGCAATGACAAACAAAATGTTATAATTTTTCTAGTACTTATCAAATTTTGAAACATTTGATTGGCCATTGATCTCATGAAATCATCAAAGCTTTGCAAGGCTTGACTTATTGCCAATTGAACTGTAAAGACGTGAGGAAAGTAAAGATTGGCAGTAGGATATTTCACTCCGGAAAATAAACTTGTTGCCTCATAGAAAACCTCAAGGAATTTGCATATTTATTTTTAACTTGTCCCCACTCATCAACCGATGGACAATGTGTCAAATTAGTATTAGCCAATCTCAAATGATTAAAAGCACATTGATAATGTGGGATCAGTGCTGTCGATAGAGGGGGGGGGTGAATATCGACTTGAACTTTTTTTTTCAGAACTTTGTCATTCGATTGTCTTTCTATCAATGTGTTAGTACGCAGTGGAAATAATAAATAAAGAGAAAGACAGCAGACACGCGGGATTTATTTACTTGGTTCCCAACCCCCCAGGGTCAGTACGTCCAAGACCTATGTATTCGGCTTGAGTCCACTATTGGTCTCATTTCTGGAATTTCCGGAGACGGAGAAAACCCGTCTTACAGTTTGAAATGAAAACACAAATATAATGAGTAATTACAACTTATAAATTAAATGCAAACCAAACAAACTAGACGATCCCGACCAATCTGAAACTCTGAAGCATCCCGCACTTCCTCCTGGAGCCTCCTCGGTCGCAGAGCTTCGCCTTGAGCACTTTTGCTTTGCACATAATGGTTAAGCGGATGGAAAACGTGGTGTCTTGAAGTGAGGGGTCGAATCCCTATTTATACTATGTTCTCGGGCGCCTGATAAGTGGTCAAATCTTCATCCGTAGCAGCTAAGTCGGCAGATGGATAAAGATAGCATCCCAGGCGCTTAGGCTGAATCAGGCGCCTGGGAAGCTTCAGGCACCTGGTTGGGTGGGCGCCTGGGAAGGCCACCCTCCAACCAGGGCGCCTACCCTCTTGGGCGCCTGATTCAATTCAGGCGCCCTGGAAGCTTCTTCCCAGCCCTTATTTCTTGCGTTTGCTCTCTTATCTTGCCTCAAACTCCAGGGACCTGCAAGACAATAGAACATACAACAAGCAGACAAAGAATCCTAGGTTTTGACTTTGAATTTCACCCCGAAACCCTAGGTTGAACCGACGCCTATGGTTCCCTTTCCCGGAGAATGCGTCTTAACTTACTCCATCCTAGAGAAGTTACCTTTTGCCAACTGGGACCTCCGGTTGGACTTTTGCTTAGCCTCTGAGAACCCAGATCTCGAGACGTCCGACCTTGACCCGTCTCTACTTCTATCAGTGATCCCCGCTCGGCTAAGTCTTTTGCCCGATCCCCCGGACCAAGACTTCGTGCTCGGCCTCTGAGACTCTCGGATCTCGAGACGTCTGACCTCGACCCATCTCTACTTCTGTCGTAGTTCTCGCTTGGCAAAGACTTCATTGCTCGATCCCCGACTAGGACTTCGTGCACCTAGCTTCACTCACTAGGACCTAGCTTCACTCACCAGGATTTCTTCCACCTAGCTTCACTCACTAGGACCCAACTTCACTCACCAGGATTTCTTCCACCTAGCTTCACTCACTAGGACCCAACTTCACTCACCAGGATTTCTTCCACCTAGCTTCATTCACTAAGATTTCTTTTCTTCATAATGACTTCTTTGCTAGTCATCTTAATCCTGACTAAACTTCTTTCTTCCAACCTTCAGGTAAGTATATTCTCTCTCTACCAAACCTCAAGTCCAGTTTGGTTTAATCCCTTGGTCAAACTGACTAATTATGAGTTTAGTTATTCTGCCAAACATCAAGTCCTATTTGACTTGTCCCTTGGTCAAACTGACCAACCCTGGGTTCTATTCACTCTGCTAAACATCAGATCTTGTTTGGCTAAACCATTGTCAAACTGATCAAACTTGAGTTTACCTTACCAAACATCAGGTCCTATTTGGTTTAACCCTTGATCACTTTGACTAGACCTTTAGCATATTGTCTCTGCCAAACATCAGGTCCTGTTTGGCTAACCCTTTGTCAAACTGATCAAACCTGGGTTTACTCTACCAAACATCAAGTCCTGTTTGGTTTAACCCATGATCACTTTGACTAACCTTAGTATATTGTCAAATATTGAAATACTAGAAGTTGACTATTCATTACTGATGCTCTTTGAACCAACATATAATACATGACACTAGAAAGCATCAAATACATAGAATTCTATCTAGTAGGAACATCTTGCCTCAGTGATTTCTTTAAATCAAGTGAAGTTTGGGTAACAAATTCTATAAACTTTTGCTTTCTCACTTGACTACCTTTTACATACTTTACACATTCACGAATCTTATCAACAGAATATCAAATCTTTTCAATCCTTCTTGCACAATTAAATTGAGAATGTGTGCACAACAATGAACATGCAAAAACTCGCCACCACTAACTAATGAACAATTTAAACCAAGTTGATCTCTTAAAAGACAAACAAATACATCATTTACAGCAACATTATCTAATGTAATTGTGAAAACCTTTCTCTGAATTCCCCAAACATTGAATAAACTATTAATTTATCACACAATGCAATACCAAAGTGAGGTGGAGGCAAATAAGAGAAGTTGATAATCCATTGTTGTAAAACCCAATTAGAATTGATGAAATGTGTTGTCATGCATATATTACTATCAGTGACAATAGAAGTCCACAAATCAGATATGAAACAAATTTTTCCAAGGTATGAACGCTTTTCTTTAGCTAGTTTATTGCATTCATTTTTATGCATCTTTAGAATATCAGTCCTTGCGATGTTTTAGTGAAATGATTGACTTGAGGTTCCAAATAGGTAAAAATTGATCTAATTGCCTCATATTCCATAAACTAAAATGGTAAATCATGCCTCACAATTGCTAAGATTAACAACTCTCTAAATCTTTCCTAGTTGAACATTTGTGACCTAATGGCAAGACTTTTATCACCTTGTTCTAACAAAGCTTGAGCAACATCACTACTTTTTTGTCTATGACACTGATTAAGGATATGGCGTCGGAGATTACCTGTACCCATTCTTCTATCTACTTTGTATGTAATCCCACAAGCTTTACATTTGCAATGCAAATCTTCTCCCTCTATTTTAGGAAGCATTTCAAAATATTGCCACCACTTTGATTTCAAAAGTCTCTTTCGTTTGCCACTTTCAGTGTCGAAGGCCTTGCCTTGCGAACACGCTTCTTCATCTAAATCTAAATCCCTTGTAGTTGTTGTAGATGCAGCTGGTGCACCCTCTAATATCTCCTCACTATTAAGATCAATAGGTTGTGAACTCATTTTGACGATGAGACAATGACGATGTTGGAGAAATCAGGAACACTGGAAAAGAAAGAATCGTAGAAGAGAAGATGGATCCCGACGTAGAGTGCCTTGCTGCTTATTAACTTTGCCCTAAAATTTTAAATATAAATAAGAAATGAATTAATATTTAATAGGAAGCAATAAAAGATTGGGCTGGTGGGTTCAGTAAAAAAAAATGTCAACAAAAGCGGCTCTACCTAGGAAGGAGTAAGCAATACTAATGTCCAATGTGGATTATGGATACCCCTATAAGCACAGTGCCACTTTAAAAACAAAATGGCCTGGTTCGGGTTGATGGATGACCTGATTTTTAATTAGAGTTCACTCCGGTTAACCCGAACCCAACCCAACCCAAAAAAAATTTGGGACAGATTTTAGGTCCAACCCAATCTAACCCTAATCCTAAAACTCCCAACCCTAACTCAATATTTTTCGTGTCGACTCGGGTTGGGTTATCGGATCATATTCATGTTTAACACCCCTAACCCTATTGGTTGTAGTAGAGAGGGTATCAGTATTGGTGTTTCATGAGACTGTGCTTCTTGACCTTCAATGGTGGTTGACAGAACCAACACCTACTTTCCAACTCAGAATCAGTCGGTGCTACAGAAGAATTTACATTTTCTACATCAAATTTAGGTCTTAAAGTGTCTACTGGTCACTTCTATGATCGACCCTGACCACGACTGAGAATAGGGATGACTTACTAAATGTCATCATGCTAAAACCAAGTAAGTGGAAACCAAATAGATAGGTATAACAACATTTACACAATCCAACTAGATTGTAGGGAGTCTAACCAACCATACCTTAATTCCTACAATATTAAACTTGTCTAACAATAACCTAAACAAGTAGTGAACACAAAAGGCAATATAATTACTAAAGATATACCTTACTTTCCTATAGCTCAAAGATGCTCTTCGGCTTGCCTCCGTCCCAAACTCAGAACCCGTAAGTCAAAAACAATATCAAAACCCCAAAAACACAAACCCAAAAACGAATTGAGTCATGCACTAATACTAATAAATTGTCATGTTTCGAGGGTATAATTGTCCGATAAATTGGATGGTAACCCCCTAGTGACAATACAAGAGATAATTGGTACCAACCTAATTAAAGCCAACACAAACATATGCAATATAAAAATCTCTAAGTTTATAAATGATAATGAGTGTATGTATGAATGTACATGTGAACATACTAAACTAAACAAATAAAAGCAAACTATTATAACAAATTCCAAAATTCGATGACGAAAGAAAACAAATAAACAGCGGAAGTAGAACAGAAACTAAAATAACTCGATAAAAGAATCCAATTCGAGTGGGATCGGCAGTCAGGACCTCTATGCGACATGACACATCCTCTATCAGCTAACCTGGAGGTCAAAGAAAAGCAAGGGGTAGTGAATACAAAATACTCAGTGGGTATAAGATAGTACATGATACTACATATAAGGAGATCAAATGGAGCAGTCTCAGGTAAAATACTTACTACAAAGTTAGAGCATCAATACAATAACTACTAAAAAAACATAACGATAACATAATCATCTACTAACTTGCTCAACTAAGTATAACTAATAAATCAGGAGTATCTACAATACATCCAAACCTTGTATGAACAAATACATAAACAATATATAACAATTACTGATTGCAAGATAACTCGCTACCACGGATGATCTAGTGGGCAGACCAGGTATATTTAGCTATCTAGGTACGAACTACACATGAACTCACTACCATGGATGTCTCATGGGCAGTCATGTCATACAAGCATGTAAACCATTATCGAGAAATAAGCAGTAACAATCCATCCAAGGATAAAGCACTATAGCTACACTACGATCTAACTTCACTAACATATAGGCATGAGCCTAAATAAGAAACAAGGGTCTAATAGGATACTCAATATCCTAACTTATGGTTTGATCTTACTAACATGTAGTCATGAGTCCAACAACCAATATGGACCGTTAGAATATTTGATATCTTACACTAGGGTATGCCATCACTATTATACAATTATGGATATCAATGTCAAGCTAGTAATCTATGGGATCGGTGAGATCGATAGAGGGGGGGATGAATATTGATTCAAAAATTTCTTGGATTTAGGAGAGAGAATACGCAGCGGAAAGAATAAACACAAGTCAAAAATCAACGCTAATAGGTTTGTTTTTACTTGGTTCAGAGTCTGTGATGGCTTCTACTCCAAGGCCCATGGTCTTTAACCATCTATGTTGGGCAATTCAATAAGTTCGCAAAAATATTACAGATATGCAATTTAAAGTACAAAATAAATAATAAAATTATACCGATAACTTCTAATTAAAAGACGGAAGCAACACATCATTGTCGGAGCAGCGTCTTGGAGTTCCCGGATCACTTCAAAGCAGCACACTTGAACACTTATGATGTGAAAAACTGATGTGAGAAGCTGTGGTCAAAACCTCCTTTTATATAAGCACATGGGCACCCGAGTGCCTATAGAGGCGCCCCTAACTTTGCGAATCAGTCGCATCCCAAACCAGGCCAAATTTTATCCTTCTCGAGCGCTTGAGAGACTCCGGGGCACCTGTGTTGCCGACGTGGTGAGTCCAACCAACGCGCGCCAACTCAGCCTGTCCCAGGCTGAGTCATCTTCACAGGGGCACCCAAGACCTCTTGGGTGCCCGAGACCTCTCGGGCGAATGCCTTCTTGGGCGCCCGAGTCCTTTCGGCCGCCCCAGATGCGACCAGTTTCCAATTTTTTAGCTGCAACATAGGTTTAGTCCAAAACACAAATAATATATAAATGAATGCATGTATGATAGTCGGAATTGTCTGATCCTGACTTTTGATTTCAAATGAAATCCTATGTTAGACTGACGCTTACTGTTCCCTCTTTCGGGGAACACGTCCTCACCTACTCCACTTTGGAGAAGTTACCTGTTGCCAACCAGCACCTCCAGTTGGACTTTTGCTCAACCTCTGAAGCTTCCGGATCTCAAGACGTCCGTACCTCAACCTATCCCTACTTTTGTCCGTTGTCCTCGCTCAGTTAAGACTCCTTCCCGATCTTCCGGATTAGGACTTCAGTGCCCGACCCCCAGTCAGGTATTCATGCCCAGTCTTCCGAACCAGGTCTTCGTGCCCAACCCTCGGTCAGGTCTTCATGCCCAGTCCTTGACTAGGTCTTCGGTCCCCAACCCTCGGTTAGGTCTTTGTGCCCAGTCCTCGACCAAGACTTCGTGCTCAACCTTGCAGGTCAAGACTTCGAACCTAGGTAAACTAGGGCATTCATGCACACTTAGTAAGACATGTTAGATCACTTAGCATACTTAACTTTGAACCCTTTGCCATTATCAAAATCAGGTTTGATCTGGTGCTTCCGGCACCAATAATCTCTCCCTTTTTGATTTATGATAACCTAGTTTAAAAGTTAAGTTAAAATAGTTATTTAAGCAAGTAGCAAAAATATTTAAAGAAACACAATATAATATTTTTCAAGATAAGATCAATTTTTCAAAGCATCATTTCAAAGTTAGAAATATTTACAAAAAAAACTTGCAAAGCTCCCCCTTGATAAGTTAAGTTTTGAATTATTTGCAATTTTGAGTTAAAGTTTTAAGTTCAAAGTGCAAACAACTTGCAAACTTGAAAAAATGCATGAAGCTCCCCCTTAATATGAAATTTTTCCCCTGAAGCTTTTGAAAAATATGTATCTTTAAATCTAAAAAACAAGTAAACTTGAAAAAAAACTCTAAGTATAGGAATCCAAATTTGAAAAAGCTCTAAGTAAGATAGAGTTCAAAATTTGAACTTTTCCTTTCTCTCTCCCTTTGAAAATCGAATTTTGAAATGCAAAGTACTTTTTTTTTAAAAAAAACTTTTGCTGCTTGGCTTTTCCTTTCTCTTGTTTTAATTTTTTCTTTCTCTCCCCCTTTGACATATATCAAAATCATTTTGGGTTAAAAAAAACTTTTTAGAAAAAGAATTCAGGTATTAGAGCCCGTAATAAATTTTTGAAATACAAGTAAATCACACTATATTTTTGAAAAAATAATGCTAAGTAATGTTTTAAAAATAATTTTTAAGTGAGCCAAATTAATGCAACAAAAAAAATAATAAGTAAAAAAATGAAAAAAAAACATATTTTTAGTGAGGCAAGTAAATAATTCTAAGAAAATTAAAAAAAAATTATGTCAAGCAACCAAAAGAAACTAAATAGCTAGTTTTAAGAGAAGCAGATAATTAATGCTAAGTAAAAAATTTCAGAACTAATCTGATTCACCCATTTGAGTCCAAGCATGAGTTGAGTCTAAGTATGAAAAAGTAAATAAGCAATAATTTTAAAAATTAATTTGAACCACAATAAAAAAAATCAATCCTCGGACCCCTATCTAACCCAGTTTGTTACTTACCAACTGTTAAAAATAGTAGCTTTCACTTGGGTTAGTCAAATTAAGTAGTTGATCATGTTAAATTTTTAAAACTGATTTCTTAACTTGATTGATGTTTAGTTGTATTTATTGCCCCAACTACTTTTGATGCACTGACTTAAAGCATCTTTGAGTTAAGGCATAGGCCTAACATCTCAACCTTGTCTAAGTTGTCAAGCAAGTTATCATAATGTGCTTGTGAGATGCTGACTTCTAAGTCTATATGAGCATGCAATCTAGGGGTTAAGCCTAAGCTAAGTCTATATCGAAGAAATCTCTAGTTTTGAGGGGGGTAAATTTTTGAAAACTAAGTCAAAAAATAGAGGAAAACATTTTTAGAACAAAAAAATCATGAATTTTTGAAAAACAGTTAAAAAAGATAATTTTTAAAAAATAGTTAAAGAGATGATTTTAATTAAGCAAAAAAAAACTATTCTACTAAGTACAATTCAGTAATAAAGACAAGTGAAATATCAAAGTCAACTAGAGTCAACCACGTCAAAATTCATCAGTTAGTCCATCCCAAATCCAACCATGGACAAATACAAGTCAAGTCTATGAAGAAGATGAGCCTGGGTGTCATGAGCGAAGCAAATCTATAAGCTCTCTGTGCTAAGCTTGGTCTGCCTCTAGCCTCTTGCATGGTGGGCCTCCACCTCTTCCCGTAAACTATGAATCTCCTGCTCAATCTGGGTAAGATGCTTGTCTGTAGTCAAAGGAGGTGGAGGTGGCAATGTCTGCTCCAGCTGGGTCTTGAGCTCGACAACGAAGTTGTCCTCATCATCCTCCGGATCGTCCTGCGGCTAAGCTCCCTGTCGTCTCCAAGAGATGACCCCAGTGGCTGAGGTATCTATCATGGCTAACGAGAAGTTCCTAATCCCTACCTCATCGAACTCAGTCATACGGATAACCTCATCAATGTAGATGTCGCACCCGTAAGAAAAGAAGAGGGCGGTCAAAATATGACAATAGGGTGTCCGAACTCTCAAGCGGGTGGAGATACTAGACGCGTAGATAATAGTATGGAAAATATGGAGTCTGATGTCTATGTCGACACGATGAATAAAGGCGTAAAGTAAGAAGGAATGGAACGACCTCATAACCGCTACATCTCAAGAAGTAAGTGGATGAATGCAACAGACTAAAACTCAATAAAGTGCATAATCTTCGATACGTAAGTTGAGTGATTAGAAGTTAGACATAGTAGGATCCCTCTCACCCCCGAAAAAGTAAGTGTAGAGTATATCGAGGGTGATGTTGTTGGTGCTGGCAGCACCTAAGTCAAACCTGTGTTTTGATAATGGCAAAGGGTTTAGAAGTTAAGGTGTTATTGTGATCTAACATACTTACTGAGTGTGCAGGAAAAGTCCTAGGTACACTAGGCAAGAAGTCCTAGCAAAGGGCTGGGCAAAGAAGTCCTGGTCGAGGACTGGGCAAGAAGACCTGACCGGAAGTTGGGCAAAGAAGTCCTGGTCGAGGACTGGGCAAGAAGTCCTGGCAACGGGCTGGGCACCGAAGACCTGACCGGAAGTTGGGCACGAAGACCTGGTCAGGTGGATTGGGTAAAAGTCCAACCGGAGGAGCTGGTTGGCAAAAGGTAAACTCTCCTGAGAGGAGTAGGTGAGGACGAGTTCCCCGTCGAGGGAACAGTAGGCGTCGGTTCGACCTAGGGTTCCATTTGGGAGATCCAAAGTCAGAACCAAGACAACTACGACTGTAAATAATAACTAACATATTTGCGTGTTGTGTTTTGGAACTAACCTTGGTTGCAGGGAACAAAGGAATGTTGCTTCTGTAGCTCAGGCACCCCAATGGAGTTGGGCGCCTCACTGGGGCTAGGCGCCCATATGGATACGGGCGCCCAAGTGTAAAGGCAAAAACCAAACCACTGCCGCGAAGCCTCTGGACCAAGGCAGCTCAAGCGCCCGTGAGGTCATGGGTGCCCCCATCAGCTCAGGCGCCCAAGTGAAGATGGATAAGCACTGACCAAGCCTGCGGATAAGAGATCGTGCAGGGGAGGCTACGTGTAGGCGCCCCCATCGACACGGGCGCCCCCATGGGTGCTATAAAAGGGGGTTCACCCCCAAGGCTTCAAGACACATCGCTCTCTACGCTCCAGACACTTTCGTTCAAGCGCTGCGCCCCGATAAACTTTGACTTCGAGATTCCAGCGCCGACGACGACCCTCTACTCTGAAATTTGATCCACCTCGGGCGTTGGTAAACTTAAATTACAAAAGTATTGTTAATTCAATTTCCAATTCTATATCTGTACTATCAATTTGTAAAAGATTTTTGAATATAGAATTGCCCAAAGTAAACGGTTAAGGACTGTGGGCCTTGGAGTAGGAGCCGACCGCGACTCCGAACCAAGTAAAACCAACCTGTGTTCGCGATTGATTTATTTTCCGCTGCGTATTTTCTCTAAGTGTTCCGAAAAATTTGATCTCGATATTCACCCCCCCTCTATCGAGTTTCTACGATCTAACAAGTGGTATCAGAGCGGGTGGCTCAAATTTGGTGCAACCACCAATTTGAGAGTTTTTTTTTCAGATTTTACAAAATTATTTTAAATTTTTTTTTGAATCTTTCTCGTTGATCGAGGTTGGTGCAACACCACTCGATCGGATTTCATTTCTATTAATTTTCTTCAGCACTACTAATCCAAGACTAAGTCTTGCAACAAGTTTTCCTTGTCTTTATTTTTTTAGAAAATATTATGGCAATGCAAGAGGGTTTCAGCACAGCCAGACCACCGCTTTTCAGTGGAGAAGATTTCTCCTACTGGAAAAGCAGGATGGAAGTCCACCTGAAAACTAAGGTGGACATGTGGATAATAATCCAATCTGGCCTCGAGATCCCCAAGAATGTAGAAGGAGTGGCACAACACTACTCTGAATGGGACGCCTCGTTGAAAAAGAAGATCGAGGCTGATGCAAAGGCAACCTAGACGTTGCAATGTGGATTGACCAAGGAAGAGCTGAACCGGGTGGGTTCTTTCAGCAGTGCCAAAGAGCTCTGGAGCAAGCTGATTGAGCTGCATGAAGGTACCTCCGACACCAGAATCAGCAAAAGGGATCTGTTGTTGAACAATTCTACACAATAAAAATGAATGAAGGCGAATCAGCAGCACAACTCCACGCCAAAATCCAAGAGCTGATGAATGGGCTGCGCACAATAGGTCACAAGGTAGAGAACCGTGATCTAATCAGGTATACCCTAAACGTGTTCCCTAGGAACACACTGTGGCATCTATGGTAGATGCTTACAAGGTTTCCAGGGACCTTTCAAAAATTAAATTAGATGAACTTTTTTCAGAATTAGAGTTGCATGAACAGACTAACTGCACTATGGTCAAGAAAAGTATTGCTTTAGTTGCAGGTAAACCCCAAGGAAAAGTCTCCAAAATGAAGCCTCAACCTGCACCCGAGTCTGACTCAGACTCAGAAGATAGTGAAGGGGATCGACCCAAGTTGGTGCGGCTAGCTCGGGATTACTACAAGGAGCTGAAGCATCAAACCAATAGAAAGAAAGCAAGCCGAAGGAAGGAAGATCCAGCTGAACCTTCAACTTCAAAAGGCAAAACAAATGTCACTGCTACGAATGCAACAAGAATGGTCATTACAAATCAGAGTGCCCCAATCTGAAGGAAGACAAGAAGACTCGAAGGAAGAAGGTGTAGGACCGATGCACGTGAGAAGGGGGGGTGAATCACGTGACTTTTAAAACTTTCGTTTTAAAATCAGAGTCGATAGAAAATCGTACGATGCTTTGAAAAACATGCGCAGCAGAAGAATTAAAACGAAACACGAAAGCGAAAAATAATAAAAAATAAGCGATGAGTTTTACTTCGTTCGGAGCTGTAACACCCAATAATTTTCGTGAATTATTAGGAATTTTTCTGAATTTTATAGCATTTTTCGGATTAAAATAAAAAGAAAAAAAATAAGGGGTCGGGCGGGGTTTGATCTCGCGACCACAAGGCAAAACAAGGCCTTAAGTGAGTTGGGGTAACCAGCAGGGCAAGGGTATCAAGCACAGAAAAGAAAGGATCGAAATAATGTTATAGGTAAGTTAGGCTTTTTCATGAAGAGGTATTTAAACTTCCACTTAAGTTGTGTTAAGACCCCTTTTAGGGTTTCGGGAGGCCGCGCGAGCAGAGGTGAGGAGGCTGCGAAAACAGGGAAAAAGGGGGAGTTTTCTTCCTCCTTCTTCTTCCTCTTGAAGTAGAGAACCTAGGGCTCCTTCCCTAGGGCCAAGGAATGAAGTTTTCTCGCAAGGGAAGAGAAGAGGAGCCCTACGTTAGGATTTTCGAGATACTTAGAGAGTTTTCTTCAAGGAAAGGGTAAGTAAATCATTCACTTGCAATAGAAGTAGTTTCGTATGTAGATTCTCATTGTAGAACCGTAATTTTGTGATCTAAGTGCATACTTTGAGAATATTGTCATATTGTGTGATTTAAGTTTCTAAAGAATATATGTTCTTATCATAGAACTTGAATTTGAGTAGGTTTGTATATGTGATCTAAGTATGATAAGACCAAGTTCTTAAAAAGTCCCAAAAATGAGTTTTGGGTTAAGGGCACGCAAGGTGCTCGATGAAAGTTCCAAGTAAGAAAGGTAAAGTTTGCAGTGCAAAATTTATGCAAAAAGAAAGATAGCTTGATAAGTATAAGCATATTGAGTAAGAAAGTATTTTACTTTTGTAAAGTGACATGTACCGGGCAAATGAGAGGCCCACAGAAAGTTAGAAGGATGCTCTAATAGGGTGCGGTGGCTAGCTACCCCGAAACCTATTAGGGATGCGCGCATTGGTACATTAATACCATGGTACAGTGTCAAGGCCTGAGAAAGTTGATTATTATTTTGAAGTATATGAGTATATGTAAGTGTTTCAATTTTCCTTGAGTGCATGTTTTTTGTTATGTATGTTGACATGGTTATGTTATAAGCATGTTAAAGAGAAAGAGCAAAGAAGTTAGTGTTTTAAAGTATGGAAATGTATCATTAGTAAGTTTCAAAAGAAATCATGAGCATGTTAAGTTTGCAAGTGTTTTGATGCTAGTAAATGTTTTCAAGCATGATTGAGCATGATAAGTGTATGAAAGTTCCTATGTGCAAATATTTCCAAGTGCATGTATTTTGAAGCAAGCATTCTTTGAAAAGAGCATGTTTATCATTTATCGTATGGATTTGTGAGTTAGGATTTACTTACTAAGCAATTCGCTTATTAGTTGCATTTCCTTCTATTGCAGATAAAGGTAAAGAAAAAGCATAAGCTATGGAGGCGAACGGGACTTGCATTGATGTTCAGTGGCGGCGGAACCGTGGAAGAGATCTTTGGGATAAGTCTTAGAGGCATTTTGATTATAGAAACTCATGGTTGATGTTTTAGATTGGTAGGATGTGATCACCTTATTTAAATTTTACATGGAGTCAAAATTGGGTACAAAGTTAGTAGAGATTGCATGTGTTTTGATAAGTTTGTTAAATTTCGTAGAAATCCTAATTTCAAGTTATTGGATTCATTTTGAGTTGTTAAGATGCTTATAAAACTAGTATGGAGTTTAGATTTGGAGTTGTTTCATTGTATGTCTTGAAAGTATATGATTTGTGGATCTTTGGAAATGGTTTTCAGATCTGAAATGCAGGTTTTTCAGGCGTGCCAGTCGACTGGTTCAGAACCAGTCGACTGCGATATCGAACAGAACCTTCTGTTCGATGCACCAGTCAACTGGCTATCTATCAGTCGACTGGTACCATTGAAAAGAAATGTTGTAGGGCAGATGGTTAGTGCTTTGGTTTTACAACTAAGAGGTCTAGGGGTCAAATCCTTGCAAAGCAAATAAAAATGAAAATTTTTTTTAAAAGAAAAAAATTCGGAGCAAGTTAAGGGAAGTCAAGTAGTTGTAACCTAAGGCTGAGAATAAGGTAAAGTTAAGGTTAAGTAAAAGTGACGTCCGCTTTAAGGTAGAGAAGTTAAGGTGGGTCGTCACAGAGTGGTATCAGAGCAAGTTTCCACCCTTCCGCCACACTGACATCAAGCATCAATCCTGCCGCCTGCCAAGTAAGAAGTTCATATGTTGTAGTTTTGTATGCTTTTCATTATTGACTGCTGGTATCAGTAAGTGCATGATGATAAGGAAGTATGTTAGTATTATTATATGCTATTATGTGCATGATTAGTAAATGCTATTATGAGTATGATGATCAGTAATGCTATTATGAGTATGATGACAGTATGGTGATATGGCATATGCCATATGAGTATGATGATATGAGTAGGATGATAGTAAAGTAATGAAATGTCCTTATTAATGAAATGTCATTACCCTCTTTATGATATAAAGTAAGAGAATGTCAAGAGAACGTCCTAGATGATGTAAAGTAAGAGAATGCCAAGAGGACATCCTAGAAAGACCCAAAACGAGGAGCGAGCTCCTAGAGGGAAAGAGGCAACATAGTCTCTTTATGATATAGAGTAAGAGAATGTCAAGAGGACGTCCTAGAAAGGCCCAAAATGAGGAGCGAGCTCCTAAAGGGCAAGAGGCAACAAAGTCAGTACCACCACCAAATCTTTTAGAGGTGGTGGCTCAGTTACAAGGGTAAGTAGTAGAATAGCAGCAAGTTATTGCCACCATGATGACTAACCAGTAGGCCGCTCCCATTACCCCGCTGGTGGAGAATGTAGTGGCACCAGTTGTGACCGACGATCCATCGATTACATCTATAGTCCCGACAAGGGGGGTAAGGCAAGAAGCGTACCTCATCTAGTGGTAGAAACTGAAGCCAGAGAACTTCTCAGGCACAAGTGAACCATGAGATTCTCAAGCATGGTTCAAAACGTTGGAAAGCAAAGTAGAGCAACTGGATTGACCTGAGGTAGAGAAGATAAAGTGTGCCTCCTTCTGCCTTACCGGAGATGCTAGATTGTGATGAGAGAGAGAGTCTAGGCCAAGAGAAATGTCAGCCAGATGACATGGGCCGACTTCGAGATCGAGTTCTTTGAAGAATACATTCATATGCGAGTAACCAACAAGCATTATGATGAATTCACGGAGTTCAGACTTGGAGAACTATCCGTGGATGAAGCAGTGAGGAAGTTCAACCGACTAGTTTGTCTGTGCCTAGAGCTAGTTGGCACTGAAAGAGAAAGAGTCAGGCTAATGATCAAGATGTTAAGGATGAGATAGCTTTAAAGGTGGCCAGCGGTGTTAGTAGGCCGCAGACCTCGGAAGGACTGATAACAGTATAAAGGCCACCAGAAATGTTAAACGATGAAGTTCTTAATGACCTTACCTTCGAGAGAGGTCATGGCATCTACTCAGTGGCTAAGAGCTGTATTAATTCGGATTTCCAACCGAGAGCTCTACAGTGACTTGGTAGTCCTTGAGATGAAGGATTACGATGTCATTTTAGGGATAGACTTCTTGAGCAAGTACAATGCTTCTATAGACTACCGCAAGAGAAAAGTCAAGTTCACACCAGAAGCAGAACCTCCATTCGAGTTTATTGGAGACCCAAAGAGAAAGACAAAAAGGTTCTTATCTACCTTACAAGCTCAGAGAATGTTAGAGAAGGGGTGTTCTGGTTTTCTAGCTCATATAGTAGATGCAAGTCAAAGAGAAGGATTAAAGAAAGAGGAAGTGAGGGTAGTCTGTGACTATCCGGAGGTGTTTCCTGAAGAGTTACCAGGACTCCCTCCCAATCGAGAAATTGAATTTGAAATTGAGTTGGTTCCAGGAACCAACCCAATTTCAAAGGCACCTTATCGCATGGCACCAGCAGAACTGAAAGAGCTGCAAGAACAGTTACAAGAGCTGCTCGACAAGGGTTTCATCCGCTCTAGTCATTCACCCTGGGGAGCTCCTGTGTTGTTCGTCAAGAAGAAAGATGGATCCATGCGAATGTGCATAGATTATCGAGCTTTGAATAAGGTAACCATCAAGAACAGATATCCTTTGCCAAGGATAGATGATTTATTTGATCAGCTGAAGGGAGCCACATTGTTTTCCAAGATAGATCTGCGATCAGGTTACCATCAGCTCAGAGTGAAGGAGAGTGATGTGCCAAGGACTGCTTTCAGTACAAGATATGGGCACTATGAGTTTGTGGTCATGCCCTTTGGAGTGACAAACGCCCCTGCGACGTTTATGGATCTAATGAATCGAGTGTTCAAGGATTTTCTTGACAAGTTCGTCATTGTCTTCATTGATGATATCCTAGTGTATTCAAAGACTCAGGAAGAACATGACGAACACCTGAAGATAGTGTTGCAGACCTTACATCAGAGGGAGCTGTATGCCAAATTCTCAAAGTGTGAGTTTTGGCTTGACCAGGTGGCCTTTCTAGGCCACATCATTTCCAAAGAAGGCATTATGGTAGACCCAGCCAAGATTGAAGCAGTTAGTAACTGGAGTCGACCAACGAATGCTAGTGAGATCAGAAGTTTTCTGGGTTTAGCAGGCTACTACAGAAGGTTTGTAGGAGACTTTTCAAAGATAGCTTCTCCACTTACAGCCCTTACCAGAAAGAATAAGAAGTATGAGTGGACTGAAGACTGTGAGCAGAGTTTCCTTGAGTTGAAGAAGAGACTAACAAGCGCTCCTATTCTTACAGTACCCGAAGGTGATAAGAGCTTTGATATATACAGTGATGCATCAAAGCTAGGACTTGGAACCGTACTTATGCAAGAAGGCAAAGTCATAGCTTATGCTTCCAGGCAACTCAAGGATTATGAAAAGAATTACCCCACTCATGATCTGGAGTTGGCAGCTGTAGTCTTTGCTCTAAAAATATGGAGACATTATCTGTATGGAGTGCAGTGCAAGATTTATACAGATCACCAGAGTCTGAAATATTTCTTCACTCAAAAAGACCTCAATATGAGACAGCGAAGGTGACTCGAGTTAGTGAAGGACTATGACTGTGAGATTCTGTACCACCCTGGTAAGGCAAATAGAGTAGCAGATGCACTGAGTAGAAAGACTTGTGCCACTTTGATGTCCTTACCATCGTTGGCACCACCATTACAGAAGGAGATAGTAGATTATGGAGTGGAGATTATTGATGGGCAGCTAGCTCTATTGACACTAGAGTCAACTTTGCTTGAAGAAATATAGAAAGAGCAAGTTGAGGATTCTGATATCCAAAGGATCAAGCAAGAGATGCAAGAAGGAGAGAGTAAAGAGTTTAGAGTATCTGACAGTGGGATACTCTACTATGGTGACTGTTTATGTGTCCCCAATCATGAAGAGCTGAGAAAGAAGATTCTTGAAGAAGCCCATGGAACTCCCTACTCAATGCATCCTGGTTCCACTAAGATGTACCAGGATTTGAAAAGAAGATTTTGGTGGTCAGGGATGAAGAGAGACATAGCTAAGTATGTCAGCACCTGCCTGACATGTCAGAGACTTAAAGCAGAACACCAGAGACCAGGAGGTGTCCTACAACCCATTCAGATTCCAGAGTGGAAATGGGAAGACATAGCCATGGATTTCATAGTTGGTCTACCAAAGACAACTAATGGCTATGACGCTATTTGGGTAATAGTAGACAGATTGACCAAGTCTGCCCACTTCTTGGCAATCAAAGTGTCTTATTCGATTGAAAGATTAGCCCAGCTATATGTACAGGAAGTGATCCAACTACACGGAGTCCCGAAGACCATTATCTCTGATAGAGATGGTCGTTTCACTTCACACTTTTGGGAGTGCGTACAGACAGCGCTAGGCACCAAATTGAAGTTTAGCACAGCTTTCCATCCCCAGACTGATGGACAGACAGAGAGAGTGAATCAAATTCTAGAAGATATGCTCAGAGCTTGTGCATTAGATTTCAAAGGCAGTTGGTGCAAATATTTATGTTTAGCTGAGTTTGCCTACAACAATAGCTACCAAGCTACTATTGGTATGACACCCTATGAAGCTCTTTATGGTAGGAAGTACAGATCTCCCCTCTGTTGGTATGAAGGTAGTGAGAAGAAAAAAATGAGGTCTCAGACTGACCTTATAGATGATACCACAGAAGCTATAAAGAGTATCCGCCAGAGAATAGAAACTGCTCAGAGTAGGCAGAAGAGTTATGCCGATGTACGCCGTAGACCGTTAGAGTTTGAAGTTGGGGACACAGTTTTCCTCAAAGTAGCTCCTATGAAGGGTGTAATGAGATTTGGCAAGAAAGGCAAGCTAAGTCCTCGATACGTAGGACCCTACCCAGTGACGAAAAGAGTTGGCAAAGTAGCTTATGAGTTGGAACTACCTTCAGAGATGTCAGCAATACACAATGTGTTCCATGTCTCAATGCTAAAGAAGCATATCCCAGATGCCAACCAAGTGATTGAGCCACAGATGGTACAAGTTCAAGAAGATCTCAGTTACGAAAGTCGACCTATTCAGATAATAGATCGAGCAGATAAGAAGCTGAGGAACAAAGTGGTACCACTAGTAAAAGTCTTATGGCTGAATCAGAAGTATGAAGAGGTAACCTGGGAATCAGAAGATAGCATGAGGCAAAGGTATCCAGAGTTGTTCTAAGTTCGAGGACGAACTTTTTATAAGGTAGGGAGGATTGTAACACCCAATAATTTTCGTGAATTATTAGAAATTTTTCTGAATTTTATTGCATTTTTTCGGATTAAAATAAAAAGAAAAAAAATAAGGGGTCGGGCGGGGTTTGATCCCGCGACCACAGGGCAAAGCAAGGCCTTAAGTGAGTTGGGGTAACCAGCAGGGCAAAGCAAGGCCTTAAGTGAGTTGGGGTAACCAGCAGGGTAAGGGTATCAAGCACAGAAAAGAAAGGATCGAAATAATGTTATAGGTAAGTTAGGCTTTTTCATGAAGAGGTATTTAAACTTCCACTTAAGTTGTGTTAAGACCCCTTTTAGGGTTTCGGGAGGCCGCGCAAGTAGAGGTGAGGAGGCTGCGAAAACAGGAAAAAAGGAGGAGTTTTCTTCCTCCTTCTTCTTCCTCTTGAAGTAGAGAACCTAGGGCTCCTTCCCTAGGGCCAAGGAGTGAAGTTTTCTCGCAAGGGAAGAGAAGAGGAGCCCTACGTTAGGATTTTCGTGATACTTAGTGAGTTTTCTTCAAGGAAAGGGTAAGTAAATCACTCATCTGCAATAGAAGTAGTTTCGTATGTAGATTCTCGTTGTAGAACCGTAATTTTGTGATCTAAGTGCATACTTTGAGAATATTGTCATATTGTGTGATTTAAGTTTCTAAAGAATATATGTTCCTATCATAGAACTTGAATTTGAGTAGGTTTGTATGTGTGATCTAAGTATGATAAGACCAAGTTCTTGAAAAGTCCCAAAAATGAGTTTTGGGTTAAGGGCACGCAAGGTGTTCGATGAAAGTTCCAAGTAAGAAAGGTAAAGTTTGTAGTGCAAAATTTATGCAAAAAGAAAGATAGCTTGATAAGTATAAGCATATTGAGTAAGAAAGTATTTTACTTTTGTAAAGTGACATGTACCGGGCAAATGAGAGGCCCACAGAAAGTTAGAAGGAAGCTCTAATAGGGTGCGGTGGCTAGCTACCCCGAAACCTATTAGGGATGCGCGCATTGGTACATTGATACCATGGTACAGTGTCAAGGCCTGAGAAAGTTGATTATTATTTTGAAGTATATGAGTATATGTAAGTGTTTCAATTTTCCTTGAGTGCATGTTTTTGGTTATGTATGTTGACATGGTTATGTTATAAGCATGTTAAAGAGAAAGAGCAAAGAAGTTAGTGTTTTAAAGTATGGAAATGTATCATTAGTAAGCTTCAAAAGAAATCATGAGCATGTTAAGTTTGCAAGTGTTTTGATGCTAGTAAATGTTTTCAAGCATGATTGAGCACGATAAGTGTATGAAAGTTCCTATGTGCAAATATTTCCAAGTGCATGTATTTTGAAGCAAGCATTCTTTGAAAAGAGCATGTTTATCATTTATCGTATGGATTTGTGAGTTAGGATTTACTTACTAAGCAATTCGCTTATTAGTTGCATTTCCTTCTATTGCAGATAAAGGTAAAGAAAAAGCATAAGCTATGGAGGCGAACGGGACTTGCATTGATGTTCAGTGGCGGCGGAACCGTGGAAGAGATATTTGGGATAAGTCTTAGAGGCATTTTGATTATAGAAACTCATGGTTGATGTTTTGGATTGGTAGGATGTGATCACCTTATTTAAATTTTACATGGAGTCAAAGTTGGGTACAAAGTTAGTAGAGATTGCATGTGTTTTGATAAGTTTGTTAAATTTCGTAGAAATCCTAATTTCAAGTTATTGGATTCGTTTTGAGTTGTTAAGATGCTTATAAAACTAGTATGGAGTTTAGATTTGGAGTTGTTTCATTGTATGTCTTGAAAGTATATGATTTGTGGATCTTTGGAAATGGTTTTCAGATCTGAAATGCAGGTTTTTCAGGCGTGCCAGTCTACTGGTTTAGAACCAGTCGACTGCGATATCGAACAGAACCTTCTGTTCGATGCACCAGTCGACTGGTTATCTATCAGTCGACTGGTACCATTGAAAAGAAAGTGTTGTAGGGCAGATGGTTAGTACTTTGGTTTTACAACTAAGAGGTCTAGGGGTCAAATCCTTGCAAAGCAAATAAAAATGAAAGTTTTTTTTAAAAGAAAAAAAATTCAGAGCAAGTTAAGGGAAGTCAAGTAGTTGTAACCTAAGGCTGAGAATAAGGTAAAGTTAAGGTTAAGTAAAAGTGACGTCCGCTTTAAGGTAGAGAAGTTAAGGTGGGTCGTCACAGGAGCCTTCGGCGACTCCTACTCGAAGGCCCAGGCTCCTTGAACCTTTCCTGTGGGCAATCCACTAAAATTCTCTACCGGTAAACTCCCGGTAGAGCGATTCGAATACAAGATTAGGCGGAAGTGTAACAACCCTACACTTCCCCCTTAAATAATTTCAGTACAGACAGAACAAATAAAAATGCATTACCCAACAGTTAAGATTATCTGAAGTAGCTTGGGTGTTGGGAGCGATCTTCCGGCAGCAGTCGGACAACGTCGAGTCAAAGCACAAACCGCAGTAGAGGAGCGTGGAAGACAGAGAGCGCCAAAGCTTGAACCAGACTTAAAAAAATATATATCTTTAGAGGGCTCGCTTGCTTCTTTTTATAGTGCCTTGAGCTTCCAATATTCAATCCGATGCATGATCTTCTCAGCCCAAACTTTATCCATCAGCAAGCTATTCTTAAATAATTTAAAAATAACTAATTAAATTAAGATAAGAATGCATTTAGAGTTAATTAAAAATGCTCCACTTAAATTAAGATAAGAATGCTCCACTTAAATTGAAAAAATAATTTAAATAAAGTTAGCAAGCTATTCTTTGGAATAATCCAAAGAAGATAACGTTTCTATCCTTTGCTCCACTTAAATAAAAAATAATTTAAATAAAGTTAGCAAGCTATTTTTTGGAATAATTCAAAGAAGATAACGTTTCTATCCTTTGCTCCACTTAAATTAAAAAATAATTTAAAGTTTAAACTCTCATACAGAATACCATTTTATCATTAGTAGGAGTAATTTTATTCTCAAATAAAATAAGAAATACGAATAATTTAAATGAGAGTTTATCCTCCACCGAGGCTTTAGATGAGGAATAATTTATAATTTTATTCTCAAATAAAATAAGAAATACAAATAATTTAAATGAGAGTTTATCCTCCATTGAGGCTTTAGATGAGGAATAATTTTGTAAAATTTACCTACAAAATCTAATTAGTTCACATATCAAATAAAACCTGTAAAATAGAGTTAATGCAATGGACTAAGATAAGAATGTTTTTAGAGTTAATTAGACCCCGTCGAAACCTGGATAAGGATCTAACCAGGACTCAACCGAGGTCACTAAAATGGGCCTAAGTTGGACCGCGCCTACAGTCCTAAAATAGGACCCGTCCTCACTGGTTCGCTCCTCCAGTGACTTACCTTACTTACCTCGTGCAGCTCTACTCAACTTCTTAACCCACCAGGTCTTCCCGCCAGGGCTCAACCACACTGGTCTTTTTGCCAAGTTTCAACCAACTTGGGCTTCAGCCAGTTGTCAGGCCTCGCGAACCCAACTGGACTTCCCACCAGGACTCAACCACCCTGGACTTCAGCCTGGTGTCAGGTCCTAAGTCTTTCAACCTTGTACACTTAGTAAAGAGGTCAAAACCAAAAGCAAGCCTAACTTTAACCTATTTGTCATTCATCAAAACTTAAGTTTAACTATTAGTGCAAATTGCACCAACAATCTCCCCCTTTTTGATGCAATGACAACCTGGGTTAAAGTTGGAAAATACCAGATAAAGCAATGAGTCCAAAAAAGAATATGCAAATGACATGCTCTAAGATCAGGATTTTTTAATTTTCTAGCTTAACCCTTAAACTCTCCCCCTTTGGCATTCATCAAAACAAAGAAATAATATGTGCGCAAGCATCAGAAATAAAACACACATTCAAGTAATATGCCAGCCAAGAAAAAAAATACTTTAAGTATTTTGGGAAGAAAAAAATTCTTAGCACGCATTTTTAGGATAGGTGAACAATGATTTTAAGGATAGGTGAACCAACATTTTCAAAAATAATTTATTTTCTAACATATTCGAAAGAGCACAAAAAGCGAAAGATTTTAACTCATGCTCCCCTTGAACCAAGTAAGAATTTTAGCCCTTTTTCGGTGTCTAACCTTAGTTACTAGCTAACTATCTAGATGATAGTAGTGTTCACTGGGTTAGTCAAGTCAAGTAATAATGTCTAGCTCAGATTTTAATTCATGACTACTTGACTTGATCACTGTAATGTGGGTATTTTACGCCCAGACTTACTGCGATGCACAGACTTAAGCATTCTGAAGTCCAGGCAAAGTCCTATGCATCTCACAACCATTCTATGTTTTGCAAGCACAAACAAGTTATCCTTAATGTGTTTTGTGAGATGCGGCTACCTAAATCTATAGGTTCATGCAGTTTTAGGGGTTAAACTTAGGCTAAGTCCACCAATTTTTTTTTAAATGCAAGTTTGAAATACTAAAATTAAGCCAATTAAACCAAGAATCAAAGTAATTAAGCTAATGGTCAAACAGAATATGCGAGCTGATTGTTCAAAAGAAGTAAGTGTGATCAGGTCAGTTCTAGTCTATAACACACATTCCTATTAACCTTCTTAAGTTACTAAATTCAGATTCAGGGAGTGGTTTAGTAAATATATCGGCTAGGTTAGTCTTAGATTCAACATGGTTAAGTTCAATTTCTCCTTTATTAACATGATCTCTGACAAAATGATGTTTAATTTCTATATGTTTGGTCCTAGAGTGGTGGACTGGGTTTTTGGTTAGATTAATTGAACTTAGATTATCTATAAAGATTTTGACTTTCTTAAAATCTAAGTTAAAGTCTTTTAACGTATGCATCATCCAAAGTAATTGGGCTACACACTCACCCATGACTATATACTCAGCTTTAGTGGTGGATAGGGCAACGCAGTGCTATTTTCTACTGAACCAACTAACGAGTGACGACCCTAGAAGTTGGCATCCACCACTGGAACTTTTCCTATCTAATTTACAGCCAGCATAATCTGAGTCAGAAAATCCAATAAGTTCAAATTGGGTTGTTCTAGGATACCAAATTCCTAAACTTTCTGTCCCTTTAAGGTACCTAAATATTCTTTTAACTAGGGTTAGATGTGACTCTTTAGCACATGTTTGATATCTAGCACACATACGAACTGCAAAGAGAATGTCAGGTCGACTTGCAGCCAGGTAAAGTAAGCTGCCTATAACACTTCTATAATATTTAAGGTCAACAATTTTGTCATTTGGGTCACTATCTATAGTTTGATTGGTAGCCATAGGTGTTTTAATTTCTTTTGCACTATCCATTCCAAATTTTCTAAGTAGTTCTTTAGTGTATTTTTGTTGATAGACAAAAGTACCCTCACTAGTCTGTTTTATTTGTAGCCCTAAAAAGAAAGTTAATTGGCCTACTAAACTCATTTCAAATTCATTTTCCATTACCGTTATAAAATCTTGCAAAAAATTTGAGTTAGTTGAGCCAAATATTATATCATCTACATATACTTGGGCTATAAAAATATCAGTTTTTAAGGTTTTAACAAATAGTGTTGGGTCAATTTTGCCTTGGTTAAAACCTTTAGATACTAAGTGGTTAGACAGTCTTTCATACCAGGCCCTAGGGGCTTGCTTAAGTCCATATAGGGCTTTTTTAAGTTTAAAGACATAGTCAGGGTGTTCTAAGCTTTCAAAACCAGGGGGTTATCCTACATAAACCTGTTCCTTAATTAGGCCATTTAGGAAGGCTGACTTAACATCCATTTGATACAATTTGAATCCTTTATGGGCTGCATAACTTAAAAGCATCATAATAGACTCAAGTGTAGCTACAGGGGCGTATGTTTCATCATAATCAAGTCCTTCTACTTTGCTAAACCCTTTAGCTACTAACCTAGCCTTATTCCTGACTGTTTCACCTTGTTCGTTAAGTTTATTCCTAAAGACCCATTTGGTTTCAATAAACTTTTTGTCTTTAGGTAAGGGTACTAAATCCCAGACTTGACTACGTTCAAATTGGGCTAACTCCTCTTGCATAGCTATGATCCAATCAGGGTCAAGTAAAGACTCTTCTATTGATTTTGGTTCAATTTTGGAAATTAAAGCAATCTGGCTAAGGTTTCTAAAGGCTGACCTAGTTTGAACCCTCAGTTCTGGATCACCTATGATTTGATCAATAGTGTGGGCCTAACAAAATGGTTCTGGTTTGGTTAGGTGAAGGTTCAAACTCGAATGGTTCTGGTTTGGTTAGGTGAAGGTTCAGTCAGATCATGGTCTAGGTCCTTAATTGGGCTTTCATCTGGGTCAGTACTGGACCTAACAAAATCAATTGGTTGGTAGGTGGTTTGATCAGAGTTATTTGGGTCAGATTTTTCATCAAATTTTACATTTGTAGTTTCTTCAATTCTTAGGTAGTTTTGTTATAAACTTGATAGACTCTACTGGTAAGGGAATAACCTACAAAGATACCTTCCTCAACCTTAGATGTAAACTTTCCTAAGTGTTCTCTCATATTTAATATATACACTTTACATCCAAATACTTTAAAATACTTAATATTAGGTTGTTTGTTATAATAAATTTCAAAAGACATTTTCCCTAGATTTTTATTTATAGTTATTCTATTTTGTACATAACAGGCTGTACTGACAGCCTCAGCCCAAAGTATTTAGGTAAGTTGTATTCATTAAGCATTGTTCTCGTTGATTCTTGTAGTGTTCTATTTTTTCTTTCTACAATTCCATTTTGTTGAGATGTTTTAGGGCAGGAGAATTTGTGGTAGTAGCCATTTTCTAAACAGAATTGATTAAATTTTTGATTTTTTGAATTCCCCACCGTTATCGCTCCTAAGTCTTATAATTTTAACCCCTTTTTCATTTTTGTTAATTTGCAAAATTGAGTAAATATATCAAACGTTTCATCTTTATTTTTTAAGAATTTTACCCAGGTGAATCTTGAATATATAGTCATCTATAATTACTAAACAGTATAGATTCCCACTAATTGATTTTACTGCATGTGAGTCAAATAGGTCTAGGTGAATTAATTCAAGAATTGATTTAGTTTGAGTTTGATTAGTTGGTTTGTGAGTTGATCTAGTTTGTTTCCCTTGTTGACAAGCATTACATAAGGTTGTCTCAAAGTTAGGTAACTTTGGTAGGCCTCTAACTAAACCATTTAGTTTAGGTAATTTTCTGAAGTGAGTGTGTGAAAGTCTCCTATGCCAGAGCCAAGTCTCATCCTTATGTGTTAAAAGACAATTTGCTAGGGGACGGGTTAACCTAATTTCATAGATGTTATTGTGTCTATGCCCTCTAAGTGTGATGTTTGGGTTCTTAGTGTATTTGATCAGACATTCATTGGACAAGAACCTAACCTTATACCCAGTGTTACACAATTGGCTGATACTTAGTAAATTGAAGTGAAAGTTTTCAACAAGTAAGATATTTTTAATTATAAAATCAGACTCAAGTTCAATGTTACATAGGCCAATTACCTTAAGTTTACCGTTGTTTCCAAACGCAATGGTCCCTAGACTTTTGTACTTGAGTTTTGTGAACATGGTGGGATCCCCAGTCATGTGTCTGGAGCACCCACTGTCGATAATCCACTTGTTTTCCTACAGTTAGGAGATTTTTTAGAATTTAGTTTAAGTTTTGAATGAGTTAAAGGAATGATTTAAAGAAACCTAAGAAATTTGAACCCCAAAAAAAAACTTAAGAAGTTTAAAAGTTTGGATTTTTAAAACACTTAGGAGAATTTGAATTTTGAAAAACCTTAAGAAATTTGAAGACTTGAAATTTTGAAAAAGTTAAGGAATTTAAAAGATTTAAGGAATTGAAAATTTTGAATTTTGAACAACTTAAAAAGGACTTAAGGAATTTGAAATTTTGAATTTTGAACAACTTAAAAAGGACTTAAGGAATTTGAAATTTTGAATTTTGAATTTAGTTGTCCTTATTCATCTCACTTGATCTAAGTTGTCAATCAAAGGGATCCTATGATTTGTGTGAGATAAGTTTGAGTTTGTTTTATAAAAGTTAATCTGACCTCTGTTAGATTCAGGTTTGACAAGAAGCAGTTTAAAAGTATACTTCCATAATTGGTTTCCAGGTCGTGGCGAGGCACAGAGGTCTTCTTTGGCCGATGCCTTATTGGATCAACAACCACTTTCTAGGCAAAACCGCTTAAGGAAGTTGTACTTTTAACCTACCTATTGAAACTCCTTGGTCTAACTAGTCTAGGATGTGGTGGGGTAGCTTTAGCTAGTTCCACTGGGCTAAGAAGACCAAATAAAGGACGCCTTCCCCTACCTGACTCCTTAGATCAGCTTCCCTAACGTACTATCAGCTCGCCCTACCCTAGTACTGAGTAGGTCAAGTGTCAGACTAACTTTTGAAACTAGTCCTAGGTACCCAGATGGGTAAAGGGTGACTTTGAGGTGCCAACTAATTTGGTGCCTCCCCCTAAATTATAGGTAGGGTGTTTAGGGTCAATGTAATGAATGTCCTTCTTGGGGGCCAACTAGTATTGGTTCTGCCCTACTTGCTTTGTTAGGTAAGCTTTCGGGACCCACGCTTTTCGCCAGTTTTCATGTGGGTGGACAAATGAGATAAAGGATTTTTGGGTCGATCCTGATTTATATCCTATCCCAGATTTATTGTACACTCCTTTTGAGATCCAAGAATAAGGTCAAGATTCTTGGACCGGGTTGTAAAAGTTGTTAGTAAGTCCTTAAGGTTTTGAACTTCACCCTTTAGGGTGGAGTTATCATTTTCAAGTTCAATTATTCTTTCATTTTGAGTTGATTCAGTTAAGGTTTTGGTATTAATTAATTTCTCCTTAATGTCTTGATTTTCCTTAAGGAGCTGGTCATTTCTAGATTCAGATGCAAACAAATTTTTATTTAAAATAGAGATAATCTTAAAAAACTTTTTATTAATTGAATCTAAGTATACCTCAGTCGAGCCGTCCGAAAAGAGTCCGATCTCTTTTGACTCGTATTCGGAATCTTAGTCGCTCTCCGAGTCCGATCCAGGTCCGGTTGCCATTAGCGCGAGGTAACTTGAATTTTTTGGTGGTTCATTGTCGGAGTCGTCCGAGCTCTCGTCCCAAGTGGCTTGTAAAGCCTTCTTCTTCTTGTTCTTCTTGGGTTGGTCCTCCTTTTTATAGGGGCATTCATGTTTGAAGTGCCCTTTTCTGTTGCAGCTGAAACAGGTCATTTTGCTTTTATCTTCATTGCTGATGGGCTTCATTATCTTTTGGAGGTCCCTTTTTGAAAACTTGTTATTCTTTTTGGCAAAGACTTTTCTTACCAAGTTTACCATATGCTCCTCGTTGTCTGAGTCTGACTCTGGTTCTTCTTGGGATTCTTCTTGAATATTCTTCTTCGACTTGACCTTTCTTGAAGAATTTGCAAACAAAGCAAACCCTTTCTCGGCCTTGGCGTTAGTTTGTTCATGCAACTCTAATTCACAAAACAGTTCATCTAAATTTATTTTGGAAAGATTCCTAGAAATTTTATAAGCATCTACAATGGATGCCCATAATGAATTTCTAGGAAAGACATTTAGTGCATACCTTATAATGTCTCTATTTTCTTGTTTGTGCCCAATCAGGTGGAGTCCATTTAGTATGTCCTTGATCTGAGCGTGAAGTTGACTTGCAGATTCTCCTTCCTATATTTTCATATTAAACAATTTATTTAAAAGCAAATCCCTTTTTGTTACCTTTGCATCAGTAGTGCCTTCATGCAATTCAATTAGTTTATCCCAAAGTTCTTTTGCTGATTCGGTTGGTCCGATTCTGTTCAGCTCTTCTTTGGTTAGTCCGCACTGGAGGGTGTTCTGTTCTTTGAACTCGATCTGAGCTTTTTTCTTCATTTCCAGGTTCCATCTATCGGGTTTCAGTGGCGCCTTGTTTCCCTCGTCCATTGGTGGTTCGTAGCCAGTTTGCACCACGAACCATTGATCCATATCAATTTTGAGGTATACTTCCATTCTCCGCTTCCAGTAGGGGAAATCTTCCCCGTTGAAGAGCGGAGGACGAGCAGTGTTGTAACCTTCACTCTGGGCCATCTGTGATTTACAAAAAAACAACAAAACTCATTCCAAGACTAAGTCTTGGATTAGTGGTGTGGTACGAAAAAAAAGGAATAAGAGAAGAGCGACTCGAAATGGTGTTGCACCAAATTCGAGTAAAACTGAACGAACAAAAAAAAAAGATCTAAATTTAAGCAACAATACCCAATTTAGATTGTGCAATGAAAAACACAAAATTCGAAAAACTGGATCTCCCTCGGCTCTTATGGTGGTTGCACCGATTCAGAGCGTACCAGTGCTCTGATACCACTTGTAGGACCGATGCACGTGAGAGGGGGGGGTGAATCATGTGACTTTTAAAACTTTCATTTTAAAATCAGAGTCGATAGAAAATCGTATGATGCTTTCAAAAACATGCACGACGGAAGAATTAAAACGAAACACGAAAGCAAAAAATAATAAAAAATAAGCGATGAGTTTTACTTCGTTCGGAGCCTTCGGTGACTCCTACTCGAAGGCCCAGGCACCTTGAACCTTTCCTGTGGGAAATCCACTAAAATTCTCTACCGGTAAACTCCCGGTAGAGCGATTCGAATACAAGATTAGGCGGAAGTGAAACAACCCTACACTTCCCCCTTAAATAATTTCAGTGCAGACAGAACAAATAAAAATGCGTTACCCAACACTTAAGATTATCTGAAGCAGCTTGGGTGCTGAGAGCGATCTTCCGGCAGCAGTCGGACAACGTCGAGTCAAAGCACAAACCGTAGCAGAGGAGAGTGGAAGCCAGAGAGCGCCAAAGCTTGAACCAGACTTAAAAAAATATATATCTTTAGAGGGCTCGCTTGCTTCTTTTTATAGTGTCTTGAGCTGCCAATATTCAATCCGATGCATGATCTTCTCAGCCCAAACTTTATCCATCAGTAAGCTATTCTTAAATAATTTAAAAATAGCTAATTAAATTAAGATAAAGATGCATTTAGAGTTAATTAAAAATGCTCCACTTAAATTAAGATAAGAATGCTCCACTTAAATTGAAAAAATAATTTAAATAAAGTTAGCAAGCTATTCTTTGGAATAATCCAAAGAAGATAATGTTTCTATCCTTTGCTCCACTTAAATAAAAAATAATTTAAATAAAGTTAGCAAGCTATTTTTTGGAATAATTCAAAGAAGATAACGTTTCTATCCTTTGCTCCACTTAAATTAAAAAATAATTTAAAGTTTAAACTCTCATATAGAATAACATTTTATCATTAGTAGGAGTAATTTTATTCTCAAATAAAATAAGAAATACGAATAATTTAAATGAGAGTTTATCCTCCTCCGAGGCTTTAGATGAGGAATAATTTATAATTTTATTCTCAAATAAAATAAAAAATACGAATAATTTAAATGAGAGTTTATCCTCCACCGAGGCTTTAGATGAGGAATAATTTTGTAAAATTTACCTACAAAATCTAATTAGTTCACATATCAAATAAAACCTATAAAATAGAGTTAATACAATGGACTAAGATAAGAATACTTTTAGAGTTAATTAGACCCCGTCCAAACCTGGATAAGGATCTAACCAGGACTCAACCGAGGTCACCAAAATGAGCCTAAGTTGGACCGCGCCTATAGTCCTAAAATAGGACCCGTCCTCATTGGTTCGCTCCTCCAGTGACTTACCTTACTTACCTCATGAAACTCTACTCAACTTCTTAACCCACCAGGTCTTCCCGCCAGGGCTCAACCACCCTGGTCTTTTTGCCAAGTTTCAACCAATTTGGGCTTCAGCAACTGTCAGGCCTCGCGAACCCAACTGGACTTCCCACCAGGACTCAACCACCCTGGACTTCAGCCTGGTATCAGGTCCTAAGTCTTTCAACCCTGCACACTTAGTAAAGAGGTCAAAACCAAAAGCAAGCCTAACTTTAACCTATTTGTCATTCATCAAAACTTAAGTTTAACTATTAGTGCAAATTGCACCAACAAAGGCTCTCCAAGCCACGTGGGATGAATCTTCCTCCGAAGAAGAAGAAGATGCCCCATAATCAAATCTTCTCGCTTTAACTGCTTCAGAAGACATCGACACCAGATCGGAATCAGAGCCAAACGACGGAAGGCTCATGATCTCGAAAAACGACCAAATAATGGTAAGAGGTTATTCCGAAATTGAATTATCGAAATTAATTGCTTATTTATCTCGTAACTTGGCGAAAGCCAAAATCCAGGTCGAGTCCCTCTAACAGGAAGTAAAACTTCTGAAAGAGGAAGCCGACTCGAGATCCTTGACCAAGAAGGTTCAAGAAGGAAACTCTACTCAAGTTGAAAAGCTTGAGAAAGAAAATTCCTCCTTGAAAACTCAAGTCAAGGAGCTCAGAGTGGCTTTAGAACGATTTACTTCGGGTTCCAAGGGTCTTGACATGATCCTTGGAAAATAGAAGTCCTTTCTTAATCGATCTAGATTAGGGTATCGAACCAAGTCGAGACAACGGTCGTATTTTGCTGTATTGAACCAACCAAGAGCCAAAATTCAAGCATGGGTCCCCAAGCTTTGCTTGAACAACCAAGCTGGACCAAACCAGTATTGGATCCCCAAAGATAAGATTCACATATTGCCTAATCATTATTGAGGCTATAGTCCAGGGGGAGCCAATTTAAAAATAATTTTCATAATTAGATAAAAAAATTTTCTTAATTCTTTAATTCTATTGCATGATTGCTTGTTTATTTCTTTCTGCAATTTATTATGTTTAGACCTAGGACTGGTTAGACTAAGGACTACAATGACTTAATTGAAATTTGAACAACATAGTATTGGGTGGAGGTGAGATCATAGTACGTTAGGGAAGCCATTCTAATGGAACTAGCCGAAGCTACCAATCCAAGACCCAAACTAGTTAGACCAAAATCTTTCAAGAAGTAACTTGAAGATGAATTTTCAATAAAAGGCTTTGTCAAGGAAAGGGTTGATGATTCAATAAGGCTACGACCAAAGAAGGCCTAGTGCCTCACCAAGACCTGGAAGCCAATTATTGAAAATCAAATTCACTTTACTATTGTCAGATTTGAATCTAACACAAATTTCAATTAATCTTAGATTCAACACAACTTTTCAAAATAAACTTAAAACTTAATTAAATTTTCTTTCAAAATTAATTTAACCTTTTAAAATTAACCATGTTTTCAAATTAAAATCTTCATTCTGTTAAAACCTATCTCACAAAACCCATAAGGTTAACGTGATTGATAACACTAGATTGGGTGAGACATATTAGGTTGTGAAAATCAATTTAAGCTATCCTTAATTCTAATTGGATCCAAATCAATAAATACTTTATATGTAGGAACATAAAGATTTAGACTTTATGTGTAGGAACATAAAGATTTGGACCAATGGATGTTGGATAGTGGATGCTCCAGACACATGACTGGAGACAAATTGAAATTCACCAAACTCAAGTTCAAGAACCTAGGCTCAGTAGCATTTGGCAACAATGCTACACTCAAAGTCATTGGGTCAGGTAACATTGAACTCAAATCTGATTGTGTGATTAAAAAAGTTCTGTTGGTTGAAAATTTCAAGTTTAATTTGCTTAGTATAAGTCAACTATGTGATACTGGCTATATAGTTACATTTACTAACTCTGACTGCCTGATTAGAAACCTTCAAGACTCAGAAGTCTTGCTTAAGGGTACTAGGAAAAATAATGTTTATACTATCAATCTACCCTTAGTACCTAAATGCCTCTTAACTCAATTAGAAGAATCCAACCTCTGGCATAGGAGATTAGGTCACACTAATGTTAGACTAATTTCAAAAATCACCCAACTTGGTCTAATTAAAGGAGTACCAAAAATTAAGAACTATGATAACACGATATGTAACTCATGTAACCAAGGTAAACAAACCAGGTCTAATCACAAGCAAATTCAATCAGACCTAACTTAAACCACACTTGAGCTCCTGCACCTTGACCTATTTGATTCACATGGAGCCAAGTCACTAAGCGAAAACCGGTACTGCTTAGTTATTGCCGATGATTACTCTAGGTTTACCTGGTTTAGGTTCCTAAAAACTAAGGATGAAACCCTAAACCTATTTATTGACTTATGTAAGATAATCGAAAATCAAAATGATATCAAAATCAAAAGACTTAGGATTGATCACGGGGGAGAGTTTGAGAATCAAAGGTTTAAGGAATTCTGTAGAATAAATGGATATATTCACGAATTTTCTTGTCCCAGAACCCTCCAGCAAAATGGGATAGTAGAAAGAAAGAATAGAACCCTACAGGAAGCCGCTAGGACAATGCTTAATAAATTTAACCTAACTAACCAATTTTGGGCAGAAGCAATAAGTACGGCTTGCTATATCCAAAATAGGGTCATAATTAACAAAAGACATAATAAAACTCCCTATGAGCTATATTACCATAGACTTCCAAACCTACATTACCTAAGGGTCTTCGGGTGCAAAGTACATATCCTAAACACCAAGGACTACCTAGGTAAATTTCAGTCTAAGTCAACTCCAGGAGTATTCTTAGGATATTCAACAACAAGTAAGGCCTATAGGGTCTACAATAAACAAACTAATAAAATTGAAGAAACAACGAATTTAATATTTGATGAGGAAACTAATTCAATATTTGATAATCAAAACCTGAACCCATCAAATATTGATCAAGAAGAAAATGAGCATACAATTGAACCATCAATTGAACCACTAGTTGAACCTCTAAATGAACTAACTCTTGAACTAACTACTGCGTCAACTGAACCAATAATTGAACCAACCCAAATACTTGAACGAAATATTGAACCAAACCATCCAGCCGGACCTGAGGCTGAACCTAGTTCTAGAAGAACCAAGAAACCTAGACTCAGTCACCTTTCTGATCAAATTGTGAGTGATCCAACCTTAGGAGTCAGAACTAGGTCTTTCTATAGAAATCTTAGTCAGATAGCACTAATTTCAAAAATTAAACCTAAGACTATAGAGGAAGCCCTACCTGATCCTGACTGGATCATAGCTATGTAAGAGGAGTTAGCCCAATTTGAAAGAAACCAAGTCTGGGAACTAGTACCTAAACTTGAGGGCAAGTCTATTATAGATACTAAGTGAGTCTTTAGGAATAAACTGAATGACCAAGGGGAGATAGTTACAAATAAAGCCCGCTTAGTAGCAAAAGGGTTCAGTCAAGTCGAAGGATTAGACTATGATGAAACCTATGGCCCAGTAGCCAGACTTGAGTCTATTAGAATGTTGTTAGCATTTGCAGCCCATAGAGGGTTCAAGCTATACCAAATGGACGTTAAGTCAGCCTTTTTAAATGGGTTCATCAAAGAAGAGTTCTATGTAGGACAACCCCTCAGATTTGAGGACCTAGAAAAACCTGACTACGTTTTCAAATTTAATAAGGCACTTTATGGGTTAAAACAAGAACCTAGGGCATAGTATGAACGCCTATCAACTTATCTTATTTCTAAGGAATTTAACCAAGGATAAATTGATTCCACCCTTTTTGTTAAACCCTTAGAAAAAGACATTTTCATTGTCCAAATTTATGTTGACGACATAATTTTCGGATCCACCAACTCAAACTTTTTAAAAGAATTTGTAAAAATAATGGAAAATGAATTTGAAATGAGCTTAGTTGGTGAGCTCAATTTCTTCTTAGGACTGCAAATTAAGAAAACCAGGGATGGCAACTATGTTCACCAGTCAAAATATGCTAAAGAGTTAATAAAGAAATTTAAAATGGATAAATCTAAAAGTATAAGTACCCCTATGGCCACAAATATCAAAATTGATAGTGACCCTGAAGGTAAACCTGTAGATCTTAAGCTATACCGAAGTATGATTGGAAGTCTATTTTACCTTACAGCTAGCAGACTTGATATTCTATTCGCTTAGGAATGTGTGCTAGATACCAAACATGTGCTAAGGAATCGCACTTAGCAGCCCTAAAAAGAGTACTTAGATACATTAAGGGCACCCTAAATGTAGGGATTTGGTATCCTAGAACCTCAACCTTCGACTTGTCAGGGTACTCTGATTCTGACTATGCTAGATGCAAACTAGATAGAAAGAGTACAAGTGGAAGCTGCCAACTTTTAGGAAATAGTCTAGTCAATTGGTGTAGTAGAAAGCAACACTGCGTAGCCCTATCTACAACCGAAGCAGAATATGTTGCTTTAGGAGAGTGTGTAGCACAACTCTTATGGATGATGCACACTCTTAAGGACTTCTAGCTTGACTATACCCAAACTCAAGTCTACATTGATAACATAAGCTCAATCAATCTAACTAAAAACCCAATTCAACATTCAAGAACAAAGCATATAGAAGTTAAACATCACTTTGTAAGGGACCATATAGCCAGGGGTGAAATAGTCCTTAAGCATGTGGACTCAAAGTCAAACTTAGCTGACATCTTTACCAAATCCTTACCTGAGTCTGAGTTTAGCTCACTAAGAAGGCAGTTAGGGTTATGCTTAGTAGAATAGGACTGCTCTACGTGTTTTTTTAAAATTGCTTTATTTCTTATCTGTTATTTAATATGTTTGAAAAATCATTTTTGTCTTGAAATTTAAAAATGTTTTCTGACTTAGTTTTTTTAAAAAAAACTTACCGCCTTCAAAACTAGGGCTTTTTCGCAAATGGACTTAGCTTAGGCCCTAACCCTAGAACTGCATGCACCTATAGATCTAGAAGCCAGCATCTCACAAGCACCTTAGGGTACTTTTGATTAACAACCTAGACTGGGTTGAGATTCTTAGGTCTATGCCTTGATTCAAGATGCTTTAAGTCAGTGTATCTGCAGTAATTGGGGTAATAAATACCAACTGAACAGTAATCAAGCTTAGAAAATCTAACTTGATCAGATCACTTAACTTGACTAATCCTAGCGAAAGCTATTGTTTATGACAGTTAGTAAGTAGCTAACTGGGTTAGACAAGACCCAAAAAAGAAGATTTAAATTGGTTTGGTCCAGCTTATGTGTAAATTTTTTTTTGGTTCAATACAGAACTTTACTTTCTTTACTCTAATTTTTTTTGCTATAATATTTTTTTGATATATGGCAAAGGGGGAGAGAAAGGAAAGGAGAGAAAAGAAGTTTTTTTTTTAAATTTTAATTTTTCAAAATTTTTATCTCCTTTTTCAAAAAGTAAAGTAAATAAATGCTTAAAAATGGTTTCAAATCTAAGCATTTCAAAAATAAAATTTTCTAAGTATCTAACTTGAAAGTCTTTTGGAAAATTTTCTAAGTGTCTAACTTGAAAGTCTTTTGGAAAATTTTCTAAGTATCTAACATGAAAGTTTTTTGAAAATTTTCTAAGTATCTAACTTGAAAGTCTTTTGGAAAATTTTCTAAGTATCTAACTTGAAAGTCTTTTTGGAAAATTTTCTAAGTGGTTTACTTGAAAAATCTTTTGGAAAATATTTTTTTGAGTTTCTCTAAGAATAGTCAAGGACTTAGAAGTGTCTCAAAAATCCCACATATTTTTGAAAAACTCAGGGGGAGGAAACTTAATACGTTGCTTGTTATATGTTTCTTTAACTTAACTTTTTGAACCATGTTGCCATAGATCAAAAAGGGGGAGATTGTTAGTGCAGGCAACACCTAAGTCAAACCTGTGTTTTGATAATGGCAAAGGGTTCAGAAGTTAAGGTGTTATTGTGATCTAACATACTTATTGAGTGTGCAGGAAAAGTCCTAGGTACACTAGGCAAGAAGTCCTGGTAAAGGGCTGGGCAAAGAAGTCCTGGTCAAGGACTGGGCAAGAAGTCCTGACCGGAAGTTGGGAAAAGAAGTCCTGGTCAAGGACTAGGCAAGAAGTCCTGGCAACGGGCTGGGCACCGAAGACCTGACCAGAAGTTGGGCAAGAAGACCTGACCGGAAGTTGGGCACGAAGACCTGGTCAGGTGGATTGGGCAAAAGTCCAACCGGAGGATCCGGTTGGCAAAAGGTAAACTCTCCTGAGAGGAGTAGGTCAGGACGCGTTCCTCATCGAGGGAACAGTAGGCGTCGATTCGACCTAGGGTTCAATTTGGGAGACCCAAAGTCAGAACCAAGACAGCTACGACTGTAAATAATAACTAACATATTTGTGTGTTGTGTTTTGGAACTAACCTTGGTTGCAGGGAACGAAGGAATGTTGCTTCTGCAGCTCAGGCACCCCAATGGAGTCGGGCGCCTCACTAGGGCTAGGCGCCCGTATGGATACAGGCGCCCCAGTGTAAAGGCAAAAACCAAACCACTGCCGCGAAGCCTCTAAACCAAGGCAGCTCAGGCGCCCATGAGGTCACGGGCGCCCCCATCAGCTCAGGCGCCCAAGTAAAGATGGATAAGCATTGACCGAGCCTACGGATAAGAGATCATGCAGGGGAGGCCATGTGTAGGCGCCCCCATCAACTCGGGTGCCCCCATGGGTGCTATAAAAGGGGGTTCACCCCCAAGGCTTCAAGACACATCGCTCTCTATGCTCCAGACACTTTCGTTCAAGCGCTGCGCTTCGACAAACTTCGACTTCAAGATTCCAGCGTCGATGATGACCCTCTGCTCCGAAATTCGATCCACCTCGGGCGTCGATAAACTTAAATTATGAAAGTGTTGCTAATTCATTTTCCAATTCTATATCTGTACTATCAATTTGTAAAAGATTTTTCGAATATAGAATTGCCCAAAGTAAATGGTCAAGGACCGTGGGCCTTGGAGTAGGAGCCGATCGTGACTCTGGACCAAGTAAAACCAACCTGTGTTCGCGATTGATTTATTTTCCACTGCGTATTTTCTCTAAGTGTTCCGAAAAATTTGATCTCGATATTCAACCCCCCCCCTCCATCGAGTTTCTACGATCCAACAGATGTGAGAGTAAGGATCAGAAAAGGAAGGTCTCTAGGGGGTAGCAGAGGAATGTGGACTTAGAAGGTCGCAGTCCTAGAAAGTGAGTGAACAAACTAGGGAAAATGGTAAAGTTATGGGTCTAGACCCTGGTGGAGTAGGTAAGATCATCAATCTTGACTAGGTTATAAAATTTTGCACATAAAGTGGTATTTATTGGACTAGTGCAATAGACTAGACGGTCAAGTTGATAATGGTTAATGTCCTCTATAGCTAAGGGACATTATCGAGTGAAGAAGCCTCTATTAAGATAGTGAGTCTTAAGGGGTTTATAGGTGGTGGATATAAACTTATTGAATAGAGCGAGTGAGGGAAACCTAGGGTCAGGACTGGGCTCGGAAGAGGGGTCAACCTCAGTAACTCGGAGTTTACTAAATAGAAGAATAACATACTAATTATAAATAATTGAATTGTAAAGTAAGGAAAAGGTTTAGATTAGGCTCTTACTGAGGAGGCATAGTCGAATAATAAATAGAAATGATGACCCTTGATTGATCGTAATCGCTCGAACAAGACTTAGAGTAAAGAAGACAAGAGAAAGAGGAGATTTTGGAGTTTGGAAGGTGCCTTGGTTGGATTTGGGAGGCTGCTGTCCGGTGGCATTTATAGCCACCGATCGGGTGCATGGGAGCCCAAGGGGTGCCCAGGCGAAGTCTGTGCGGGGTGCCCAAGTGCTTTCTCCGGCGCCTGTGATCAGTGGGCGCCCCTGGTTTTCCAAAACTAGGGTGGTCGCCTTCGAAAAGTAGGCTAAGGCACTTGGGAACTTCCTAGGCGCTTGGTTCAAAACATGATCGAGCGCCCGCTACATTTCGGGTGCTCGGTTGACTATTGTTGACCAGAAAAAAAATCAAACAAAAATGAAAAAAACACAAAATAAAATTTCATTAAGTTTGAAAATTGGAATTAAGTTTGACAATTTATTAGGTTAAGTTATGTTTTTATTAAAAAAAAATGTTAAGTTAATTTTGAATTAATTTTGAAAATTTATTAATTAAGTTTTTTATTAAGTTAAAAAAATTATTAAGTTAATTTGAATTAAGTTTGAAAATTTATTATGTTAGGTTATGTTTCTATTAAAAAAAATTATAAAGCTTGAATTTTGAAACATTATATTAAGTTTAAATTATGTTTGAGTTTTGAAAAAATTAAATTAAGTTAAAGGATTTTTAATTAGAATTTTAATAAGGTGAAATTTTAAATTAGATTTATTAAATTAAAAGTTATATTAATTAGATTTGTGAAGTTGGTTGGGTTGGACTAATCTTTTTAGATCCTAAATATCTCACCCATTTCTAAGTGACAAAACAGAAAAACTTTATCTGTTTTGTGAGATGTGTCAAATTTTATGTTGGTACCCCGGTCAATTTTGATGTGAGCAACTAGCTTAAGTTAGGTCTTGTATTTTCTAATCCCTCTACTAAGTGTGCAGGAGCTTAGGTATGGAGGAAGTCGAGCGTAAGACGTAGCAGACGAGAAGGATTGTATGGGGAAGTGAGCTGACGAGCTCGGTGCAATCCGAGGGATGCGGAAGCTGCGGAAGAATACGCTGGAGGATTGAGAAGGATGTGTGCGACGTTCGAGGGACGGGAAGCCAGGAGGAAGCACGCTCGAGGATCTAAAGGCCGGAGTCAGGTTCGGGTGAGCCTAACTCTAGTTGGCTGGAAATCACCTAGAAGATGAAGAACCAAAAAGCTGGTCAGTTTGACCAAGGCAAACTAGGCGCCCGATTCAATATCGGGCATACAGGCTCCCGTATCTACTCGGGTGCCTGGTATATCAGGCGTCTAGATCGTATCAGGTGCCCTGAGAGGGCTAAGTCATCGAGCTGATGTCGAAGATCGAAGATAGCGGGAAACCAGTCGCCCGAACCAGATTGGACGGTTGATCACCTAGAGATTATTCTTCATTCTTTAATTAAGAATGAATCAAATCTCCCCAAGTAGGATTCGAACCTACGTCCAGTCAGTTAACATCCGACCGCTCTACCACTAAGCTATAAGTCTCGAGCAAAAGATAAAGTTTTAATTAAACTTTATCTCTTAAAGGATAAAACCTTATCCTTTAATCAGATCCAATGGTTGCAGTTTAATCCCATCCAAGATCTACGGTCCAGATTACATCCATGGATCAACGGCCAAGAGAAAATTCATCAACAATCAATGATCCAGATTTATTCTCTTAGGCTATAAATAGACTTAGAGTTTTAGCTTTAGAAATGAATTTATTCACTTGTAAAATCTCTAAAGTCTAGCGTGCTTTTGTTGTAAGGCTTCTCCGCCATAAGGAGATTTTTGTTGAGCATCCACTGCCTTGGAAGCAACGTTCTTAGTTGCGACCAAGTTTCTTTTTTAAAGATGAGTGCTTCCACTTTATTTTTTATAACCGTCTATTCACCCCCTCTAGCCGGGCCAACCCGATCCAACAAGTGGTATCATAGCCAAGGTCACCGCAAAAGGACTAACCGCTGACTGCAGCAATTTCGAGAAAATGATTGGAGCAGTAATCTACCCGCTGAAGTTTAAGGGGGAGTTCGTGATGTGGAAGCGTTGAATGCAGGTATTTTTTTAAAACTGATATTGAACTACTACTAATTATGAAAAATGATTATTCAATTCCTAAAGATAACAATGGCGAGGATAAAGAAGTAGAGTTGTGGACCAAGAAGGAGCAAGCGGACTTTGCAGCAAACGACAAAGTGAAATTTCATCTGCTAGCCATTCTTCCCTCGTAAAATGTCAACCGTATCAGGAATTACAACTCAGCAAAAGAGCTCTGGGAGAAATTCTTGGAATTGCATGAAGGTACCTCAGAGGCAAAACTTGCGTAACGAGACCTCTTTCGAAGCCAACTGACCAATCTCCGGATGGAAGATGGAGAATCAGTTGCGCATCTTCATGCCAAGGTAAAAGAACTAATCATGGACCTTGAGAACCTCGGAGAATAGGTAACAAGTTGCGACGCTCAAAGGTACGTCTTAAACACATTTTCGAGAACCCCGGAATGGACATCGCTAATCGACTCGTATTTCATTTCGAAAGATTTAGAGGTAAGTACATTAGAACAATTGTTTTCTACTTTAGAGCTATACGAATCTCGTTTTGTAGAAATGAATAAGAAAGCAGACATCGTCGCACTGAACACAAGGAAGATCCAACTCGACGAGGAATCCTCGACTGACGACAAATCAACAAAAATGGTAAGTTCTTTTAAAA